>JADLZN010012224.1:0-182478 GCA_018155175.1 Sinocyclocheilus anophthalmus
ATTATTAATTTTTATATATATATATATATAATATAATATAATATATTATTCCCATACATTTGGGTTTAATAGTAAATTTGGTAACTTTACTATTACTCTAAAATGTGAAAAATAGTCATGATAAAGAATAGGTGTGTCCAAAAACGTAAGTCTTGTAGTTTGCATGTATAGTATTTGCAACACAATATGCATATTATTTATATGCTTTTTACTGCTTATTGCTTAACAATTAGAAGCTGCTTTGGCATTTCGTTGTTTAGTGTAATTACAAAGAGAAGTCCGTTTTAAAATGTCACATTAGTGTGCCACAACAGTCAAATGTTGTGTAGTTTTTGAGTTTTCTGTCTATCATGTGTTTTGATTGTAATGAGTGTGTGAGTTTGTCTACAGCTGATTATCTGTGTGTCAACTCATCAGAGCACACAACACACCCGCAACATAATCAGCTTCAGCGGGTTTGAATAAACACCTTCCAGATGAGCAGCACAAGATGCCAGCACCTGAACAACTAGGTAATGATGTGTGTTTCATGCATCTCTCTACACTAACAAAAAAGCACCACAGTACTACCATGTAAGTGTAAATTTAAACTATTTTAATAACCAGCCCCCATACTTTTTATTAAAACACAATTATTCTATTTTATTATAAATATATTTAATTTAATTTAAAAAGTAACAATATTTCAGTGTGTAAATATTTTTTAATAACAGTTATTATTATGCATTTTATGAATACTATCATTTGTGTAGGTATGATATTTTAGTATATATAAAAATGTTTTAAAATATATTGAAAGGTAAAAAACAAAGAAATAAAATAAAACAAATATATTTATATATTTTAGGTGTTGAACGACTTCTGATTTTTTTAAAGTCCACTTTTATCTGATGAAAGTCGACTAGTCGCTGATGACATCATTAAAACAAATAAGTCGAGCTGTGATAAACAAGCTTGTGCACCGCTCTGGCATATGACACAGCGCTGTGTCCATAGCCATACCTGCTATCAGCTCTCTACGAATAGTGAAGCTGTAGGAGTATTTAAGAAATAGATGCTGCCCTTTCAGTTTCAAGCGATTTTATTCTGTGCGCGTGATGACCGCTACTGTCTGTAGCCTATGTTTGTGCTTTTACATGCAGCAGCGCATTCGATTAGATGGCTAACGTGCCGACCTGTACATAGCAGTTTAAACGTGCATTCCTCCGTTTCAATTTCGAGCATCCGTAAATACTTCTCACCTGTCTTTGAAGCACTTGCAGCTTATGCGTTTATTTGTCATTTTAACTGTTTGGAAAAGGAGCGTAAAAGGGAAGTCCTTCAAAGATTTCTTATCCTGTTGCACCCTCTATAGGACCAGCGACTAGTCGACGTCAAGCTTAAAGCGTTATGGCAGAGCATTGAAGTCGACTAGTGATTAGTCGGTGCAACCCCTAAGATATTAAATTCTATAAAAGGGTTTTGTTTTAACACACGTAGTTGGAAATGTTCATTTAATTTGACCTACACCACTGCTTTCTCAGCAGAGACACTTGTGTCCTTTAAACTTTAGGGCAGCGTTACCTCTCTCTTTGGTTTGTGGTTGACCTGTTTTGATCACCAGATACATGGCCTGAAAACACAGCGTCCACATGAGGCTGAGCGGACAGACTATTTTGAGCTGCTCAGGTGTTTCTTAATGAACTGAATAAAGTACCAGGCTGCTGTTTTTAAGCAAACCTGTTTTTATTTTTTAATTCATGAACTAGATCGATTAATTAGGCCATGCATTTAATACTGCATTAAATCTAATGCCTTTAAGCCTGTGATTTTATTTCAAATATGACACGGAGCAGACATGGAGGTGATGACCCCTCTGATGGAGGAAGCAGGAGGTGAGGAGGAGGAAGATGTAGACGTAGATGAAGACTCCGAGCACCTGCCACAAGGCATCACGTGAGTCTCACCTGCTGTCTCACATCAGGGTTTCTTTTGTAGTTTATAGGTGTTTGTTTGCAAACAACAATTTCATCTGTAACAAAAAAAATGTGTGTATACATAAACAGCATCATATTGTAACCTCTATCATTTCTGACTTCTCTCTGATTTAATTAACAACATTAATGTGGACAAAACATCTGTTTTCTCTGTTCCTCAGGTTTACTCAAACCCTGCTGCATCTCTTAAAGGGGAATATCGGCACAGGGTTGCTTGGGCTTCCTCTAGCAGTGAAGAATGCTGGGATAGTGGTATGTAACATCTCATCTTCCTCTGTGAAAACTTATGAGTGATAAACCCAGTCTAGGTCAAACAGACCCTAGCTTTTCTTCTTCTCAAAGTCCAAAACTGACCCTGAATCTGACTTACAGACTCTAAAAACCTGAAAATGCTTGAGGGGAGTAATCAATGTATTTGTTGTTCCCACAAAATACAGTTGCAGCTTTATTGCCCCTGTAATTAGATTTGTTTGTTTTGACCACCGTGTCCTGATCCCCCGATACTGACTGTTTAATGGCTGGACAGGTTCACGTTGAGTTTAAAACAGGTCAGCCTGGTTTACAGTCTAAACTTGTATAGTCTGTAATGTTTGCTGACAGCCCAACTGATGTTGGTTTGTAAACGTGTCAGTCCACAAACTCTATTGCCGTCATAAAGACCTCATAGAGTAAGCAAAGTTCAAGCTGAGAGAGAACGATAAGGCTTTATTGCTCTAGAAGACACCTAAAACATTTACATTTAGTCATTTTGCTTTGTTAACCGATCACAAATGCAGACATGGTTTTATGTTTACGCGGCGCGATGCAACGCAACGCTTAAAAAGACAGTATAAATCATTATAATCCATAATTATGTCCCCACTGGATGCAGCAAATGCCTCGTTTATAATGGGTTTAAATTTTTTTTTGTCTTGTTGCTCCGGCCGGACGGGGCATCACAATATGGTAAGGGGGGTAACATTTCCGTCACACGATTGAGGTATTCAGCCAATCACAACGCACTGATTAATTTAAAAAAAAACAACAAAAATAGCTGGGCCAATCAGAGCACACCTCGCTCTTTCAGAACGATGAGTTTTGTAAAATCGACGCGTTTCAGAAAGGCGGGCATAAAGGAGAAACAATAATGTACAGTATGCGGAAAATAATGTTTTTTTTTTACCTTAAACAGCATAAACACATTTCAATACACAAAATAATGTTATTTTTAACAACATCACTCCCATTGAAGTGTTTAAAACACACAATTCTCTGTTTTTTCTCCAGCTCGGTCCAGTTAGTCTGCTTCTGATGGGCGTTGTGTGCGTTCACTGCATGCACATCCTGGTCAACTGCAGTCATCAGCTCAGTGAGCGGTAAGAATGCACCAATCACAGCCCACCGCCTCACTCACCACAGCCAATCACATTTTAGCTTCTGTTTTTGCTCTCTTTTTGAGTCCTGGCCTGATGTTTAAAGATGTAGTTGAAAAGAAATGTGAGGGCGAGACTTTTTTTATTAATGGAGAAGTGGATTGATTTTGAAAAGCTGAACTAGGACTAGGCATAACTAAACATGGTTTATGTGGTGAATCAGGTTTTATGATCAGTGATTTATTTTCTCAATAAAATACTAATTTCACAGTGGAGCTGGGGTGCGGTGGCTGATGCCCATGCTTATATTTTACACATTAAGCCTTGGTGCTAACATGAGAGACCTAGGTTTGAGGTTTTTTAGTCAGGGTTGTTATAGTTAAATAAAACTGAAACTAAAATTAAAACCAAAAAAAGCATTTTTGTTACTTGAAATAAAATAAACATTAACTGAAAAAAATATAATTTTTTAAATCTTTTTAAAAGTAGTTGCAAAAAGCTAAATTGTCATACTAAAATAACTAAAACTAGAAGTAAAATAAAAACTGTCCAGACATATATAAAAAACTATGAATGACTAAAAATTTCAAAACACGGCAGAATTACTCAATTTTTAAAAAAAAAAAAAATGAATTTTTTGTTTGATAAAAGATAATAAAATGGTAATGAGTATCTCAATTATCTAAACACCCTGACATTACCATTGTATTGTTGGAAAGGTGTTATTTTATATTTAAATTTTAGCAATTTAATTGTTTTGTCTACCATTTTATGTCAGTTGTAACTTATTTGAGTTAATCAAGTGACACCTAGAATGTTGTTTTGGCAACTAAATGAACAAATAAGTTTTAGTAAAAAATTTATTATGATATTTTATATTTTTTTCATTTATTTTATGGTTTTGTCATTTAATTTATTTTTATTTATTTGTATATTTATTTATTTATTTTTTGTCAGATGAACCCCTTTGACCTAAAATACTTACTTGACTACTACCCCTTATAATTTAATATTTCAATAATGTATTTGCATGATCACAGTTCTGTGATGTAGGTTAATTGGGACATGCTGGGCATACAGGTTTTTATTGTTATATAAAGATTTTTTTTATGGTTCTATTTACATTTTAATGATTTAAATATGATCTTTTTATCCACTTGTGATCCACTCTTGTTTCAGTCCCATTCTTCTCTCTGCTTCCTGTCATTCTTCACTTTACCCCCAAAATGCTAAAGTGACACAAAGCAGGTGTTCATCCAAGCCTTTAGATAAAGCACCACACCGTTCAGGTGACCAAAGGTGACTCTCAGATGATTGTGGCCCACTGGTGAAGGTTTTTTCTTTGAAACTGTTCTGGAACTCTAAGCAGACATTTGATCCTGTTGGTGACGGAGAACTGAAGCAAGCAAAACACGCCTGCAGTGAGAGTGAAGAGTTATCAACTTCAGGATCATCAGTGTGCTGTCACATGTTTGCCAAGTGATGGCAGTGAGGATATATTATGGACTATAGAGATCAATATATTGACTAGACCAATAAATTAGATGATATTTGGCTGTTTGGGGATTATTGCGTCAAGGGTTATTATAAATAACTAAAACCTTAAACATTCACACCTGCTTTGTGTGAAAATAGTCTTTTTGGGGGTTAGTTTTGTCTGTTATCCTGGTGATATGAATGATGAATGTCTGTAGAGAGAAGTAGTAATTAGACTGAGACCTGAGTGGATGAAAAGCTAATATTTATATAAAATTATACAAAAAACCATGAGAAAAAAAAAGAACTTCATGTCAAGACTGTATGCCATGTGACCATTAACCAACATCACAGAACTGTGATCATGTGAATGCATTGTTCAATTATTGAAATATTAAATTCTCAGGGGTCTTTAAGTAAATATTTTAGGTCAAAGAGGTTCAGCTGACTCAAAACTAATTAAAAAAGAAACAACTTGTATCTTATACACTTATAGCATCATTACTCCACTTCATTCACATCTGATCCCTTCAAATCATTCTACAGGCTGTTTTGACTAAATAAACATTCTGATCATTTCAATGTTGAAACATTGTCGGCCTTTATATTTTTGTGTAAACCATGATGCATTTTTTTTTATAGGATTCTTAGAGTAATAGAAATTTATTTGAAATAGAACACTTTTGTCATATTATAAATGTCTTTTAATTGTAATTGTCACCAAAAAAGCATTAGGGGTCAGTTTAGTCTCCAACCACATACAATATGAGTGTCAAATATGGTGAACTTTTTTGTCCTTCCTCTTTTATTGAAGTGTTTTGACTGTATTTCTCCCTCTAGAATTATACAAAAAGCTGATTTTTTTTCTGCGCTGCTTTGTTCTTGAAGAATATTTGTTTCTCTTTCTGTCTGTCTCTCCTTCCTCACAGGTTGAAGCGTTCCCCCCTCGGTTACAGCGAAACGGTTGCAGTTGCCATGGAGATGAGTTCCTCCCAGTGCCTGAGGAGAGGTGCTCATTTTGGGAGGTGAGCTATCCCATCATGCAGTTCATTGGCATGTGTAACACAGTTCGTAGTCACGGGAAGAAGAAGGCGGGTACCGGCGAACATTTAAAGAAAACTTTAATAACAAAACAAACACAAAATAGCGCGACAGCCCCTCGCGGATGACTGTCGCTCACAAACAGAACCAAAGCACAAAATAAAATCCAGGCCTAGTCCTCTCTCATCCAACACTGTCGTCACTCCTCCTTTTATCCTTCCGGAGCTCCTCCATGGGACTCGAGACCGGTGAGTGGCACAGGTGTCGCGCCTTAGCACTTACTCCACCGTCCTTGCTCCGTTCCCACGGCTCTCGGCCGCGCCCCTCTTGTCACAGCATGACACCCCCCACATGTGCATATGTGATAGAGAAAGAGAGGGAAGGCAAGAGGGCAAATGTCTGTGCTTGAATGAATATATTCATTGGCGGAGTGTGTGTAAGGCTGGCCACAGGGACTTGGGGCAAAAATGCCACTAAATTGGACAAAAATGCCCCTGTACAAACAAATTAAATCTATTAATCTATTGCTAACAAAGTGAATATGAATAGACAGTGTCTATTGCGGCATTAAATTAAGATCTGCTGCACCGTATTTCATTTTAGGTGTTTTTACAGTGTTGTGCATTTTAACCAATCACACACAATTCTATTGAGCTTAGGAATGCAATGGCCAATCAGAAACGTTGCGATGAGTCATCGTTCTAGTGATGGAAATTTTGATTCTTTCAAGAGATTCTTTAATTTTCAGTTTGTTCACCAAAATGATTCGTTCAGTCGTCAGTGACCATTTCTTCATATTACATAAATACGCCTTCAGGTGGCGATAAAGAGTGTCTTATGTGTTATGTTTTAAGTCAATGAACGTATTTACTTGTTACAAAAAACTGATTTGGCTTTATTAATATGTGTGCATAATCTACTCATTAAATAGTCTAAATAAGACGACCAAAGCATAAGGTTTTCTTGCATAATTAACATTTTAATTGTTTGGTCAGACATTTACACATTCATGAATCGGGGTTTAAACGTGGAGTTATGTTCTGTATGCTAAATATGAATATATATAAACAAGCGTATGTGCACAGTACCTATAACTGCGCTTTGCATCCGCTTTCTGCTGATTGCTGATCGAGATTGACTCACATGCTAAATGGACGACTGACCCGGTACAATCTCATTCATTTCGTTCACGAACGAGAAGATCTCTCTCGTTCAGACTAAAAAGAAACTCATTCAGTGAAGGGCGCATTCGTTCACTACATTCAACAAATCACATGCATCATCACATCTCTTAAAAACTCAAAAAAAAGCTATGGCCCGAGGTTTAATCCTTCTTTGGACAGGATGACACTACCCGTTCACTGACGCGCTGAGCGTCTCTGGAGGGAGATTCGTGACAGAAAATTAGTCAATGGATTACGTGAACAGAAGTTCGTCTCACCAAAAGATCGTTCAAAAGACCAATTCGTCACGAACGTAACACACTACATCGTTCAAACTCCATCAGTTTTGTTGAGTGCGCCGCGCGTTGCTGCCTGCGATTCTCTCTATACCAAGCGCAGATGTACTTGAGATTCATTTCACAGTGTTACCGGGCCCTTCAGTGATTAAACCTAGTTTTTTTTTTTTGAGAGTGCTTAAACTCGCCATGGATCAATGTTAGAGATAATGTCACTTTCTATATAGGCCTATCATTTATTCGCTGTTTGAGTAACCGTGGAAAGGAAACGTTATATAATTATCAGTTTCTAACGTTTTTATTCAATTGTAATCACCTTACATACGAATTCAGTCCCATTAAACTTTTTTTTTGCCTACATGACACCCATGTCTGGTTCTAGCCTATAAAGACGGGTTTATGATGTTTAATACATTTGGCTGCTTTAGCCTTGTACCCTGGAGTTGGTTCACCCTCCGCCAATGAATATAAATTCATTAGAGATCGGAGAGACAGACGCTGCCTGCAGTGATCTGCTGTCCCCACACACACAGAACCTCGCGCACGGAATCTAAAAAGTCTGTCCTACAGGAAATCTGCCTCATTTATCTCTGGCCAAAGATAAATATAATGCATACTGAACATAACCCCCGAATAAGATGCACATCACTATAATTTATAATAATATAACTATTCTTATTATTGTTTAGTATATATTTAAATCATATTAAATGAACAAAAATGTAAATAATTACATTTTATATAGCGAAAATTCTCTCTCATTTACTGTTTTGAAGATGATATACTGTTCAGTGGGGAAAAATAGTATTTAGTCAGCCACCAATTGTGCCAGTTCTCCCACTTAAAAAGATGAGAGAGGCGTGTAATTTTCATCATAGGTATACCTCAACCATGAGAGACAAAATGAGAAAAAAAAAATCCAGAAATCACATTGTAGGATTTTTAAAGAATTTTTTGCAAATTATGGTGGAAAATAAGTATTTTGTCAATAACAAAATTTCATCTCAAGACTTTGTTATATACCCTTTGTTGGCAATGACAGAGGTCAAACGTTTTCTGTAAGTCTTCACAATGTTTTCACACACTGTTGCTGGTATTTGGCCCATTCCTCCATGCAGATCTAAAGTAATGTTTTGGGGCTGTCGCTGGGCCACACAGATTTTCAACTCCCTCCAAAGATTTTCTATGGGGTTTAGATCTGGAGACTGGCTAGGCCACTCTAGGACCTTGAAATGCTTCTTACGAAGTCACTCCTTCGTTGCCCGGGCGGTGTGTTGGGATCATTGTCATGCTGAAAGACCCCGCCACGTTTCATCTTCCATGCCCTTGCTGATGGAAGGAGGTTTTCACTCAAAATCTCACGATACATGGCCCATTCATTCTTTCGTTTACATGGATCAGTCGTCCTGTTCCCTTTGCAGAAAAACAGCCCCAAACATGATGTTTCCACATAAGCCCTATTTGCATGGGATTAGCATTACCTGGTGACCTCTAGCCATTTGTAATAATTGCGGATGTTGTCTGTGATCTTAATCCCGTGCGAACCGGCCATGTCTGTAATTTGTAAAGTAAAAAATTCCCCCGCAAAAGACCTACCATATTACACCGAACACCGAGGTCCTGTTATAATATTAGTCCTGTGCGAATCGGCATATCTGTGATTTGGCCTACATTTGGCGGGTCGTATATCATTTTTCAAGGTTTTTGTTTCCTGTGCACCTTTTAATCCATCTTTCGTGAAGAATGGAGTCTGCATCGGAGTGTTTTGATAGTATTTTGGGTGCTGGGTCAAATCGCTAAATATGAGCGGTTCTAGGACTTCCTCCACAGGCGGGCTGAGCCCTCAGACAGACCATTAGATACCAAGATCAAATTACCTAAACTGTATGAGTAAATATCCATTAAAGCTACAGCAGGTACTTAGTTAAATGCCCGAGATTTTCTCTTTTTCTTTTATTGTTTGATTAACGTTAACATAAGAAATGCATGTGTCCGTTTTATTAATGCACATTCGATATTTTCTTAACTATTTACATTCGCTTAAGACATAACCAACTGTTTTTACGTCGATACTCATTCAGAGATAATTTTGTGCCAATTTGCTCAAGATGTGAAAAAGAGCTCAATTTGGTATTTGCTTGCTGTCTGAGAGACGGTTTCCTTGTGTGCGCACTTCAGCGTGCACAGAGACGATCTATGACAGCCCGCGAGTACCGCATTGAGATCTCTTTCGTGTCGTCTTGTGCTTGAATAGCTTAAATCACTTTAATGTTTAAACTGACAAGACTTAAAACTCGTACTGTCAATTGATTTAACAAGACCTAATTAATCGCACATTTTCCTGACATTAATTGCGTTAATCGCTATTAATCCCACCTAACATTAAAGTTTTTAAATGTACTTTTATATTGCAATAATTTCACATTCAATCTTCAAATTAATGTACAAACAACATAAAGACAGTATATTTTTAATATTTGTTTAATGGCATACTTTTTTATGACTGAAGTATCACTGATACCAATACTTATTCTCTATAAATTGCCCCCCCCCATATTAACCATTGACTATAGTTACCTATAGACTATAGTTAACTATAGCCATTCAACATTTACCTTATAATTGAGAGCTTATCAATTAACCATTATGAACGTTAAAAAAAACTTCTAATTTAAGGGAACTTAAAAAAGATCTGCCACAAACCCCTGTATAATAATGTCCATTACCTGGTGCCCTTCAGCAGAATATACAGAAATTGAAATTGAATTATCAAACACTAAATTCTAATTAATATAGATGAATCCTTAAAGGCTCCGTTTAGGTGCTCTGAACAGCAGTCTATTCGGTTAGTGACGACCACCGTGTAAACCCTGTAGATGTTCAGCAGATCCAGCCTCCAAAACGAGTTATTCCCGTAACCGGTTGAGGAACACTTTGTCCTGTCGTTTTTAATACCATCAATAGCTTTTTCGGCTTCCCAGGCGAGATGTGTGGGAGACTGTGTAGCATTTTTTCCTATTGCCACATTGCCTAAAATGTGTTTAATGAAGTGAAATGTTTGAAAGACTGAACGTAGAATAGCAACACTAGATTTTAGCAGAGGAAATCATGCTTTTGAGAAACAAATAAGCAGTTAGCAAAACGATAATGGAATAATATCAAATCAATACAATATATCAAACTAATGTTTTTAATTAATGCATTTCTTATTTAGTTAGGTATATATAAATAAAATACTACATACACCCGGAGGAAAATACACTTTTGATGTAATTTTCTCCCAAAACACTAAACAACTAGAAAAAACAATGACATAATTTATGCTATTACATTTATACTGTAGACACATTTAGGCACTTGGCTTTACAGTAACAGAAACAGGTACACTATTGAAAATTCACCAATCTTACTTGTTTCAGCTGCCTCTTCTCCAATCTTACTTGTTTCAGCTGCCTCTTCTCGGACTATGAAAATCACTGTAGAAAATAAAGATCGCATTGTGTTTTACAGATATTTAGACAGATATGCTCCTATAGCACACACAAAACTACTGTAGACACATTTAGGCACTTGGCTTTACCCAGTAAGCGAAACAGGTACACTATTGAAAATTCACCAATCTTACTTGTTTCAGCTGCCTCTTCTCCAATCTTACTTGTTTCGGCTGCCTCTTCTCCAATCTTACTTGTTTCGGCTGCCTCTTCTCCAATCTTACTTGTTTCGGCTGCCTCTTCTCCAATCTTACTTGTTTCGGCTGCCTCTTCTCCAATCTTACTTGTTTCGGCTGCCTCTTCTCCAATCTTACTTGTTTCGGCTGCCTCTTCTCCAATCTTACTTGTTTCAGCTGCCTCTTCTCGGACTATGAAAATCACTGTAGAAAATAAGGATTGCATTGTGTTTTACAGATATTCAGACCGATATGCTCCTATAGCACACACAGAACTACTGTAGACACATTTAAGCTTGGCTTTACCCAGTAAGAGAAACGGGTACGTGTTGAGCCTCTTCATTTCTGACAGAGAAAGACAGAAAGACTAATAAAGAAATGCATATAATAAACTTTAAGCCAGTAATCACTGGTTCAAGAATCTGGTCATCTTTGTTCATTAAAAAATAGCATTGCCTTTTAATGTAAACGTTGCAGTCATTAAACAAATGAGTTTATTTTCTATCCTTACACAAAGTACAAACATAATCAGTGTTAACATGGTAACAGTTAAAATAAAGATTGTGTGTAAAATCTTAAATTAGTACCTTGTTTTTTATTGTGTTTTGAAATGGTCCATCAAATCAGCAATGCACGTCAGGGTGAACTGTGTCATGTGGAGGACTCTGAATTATACTGTACATAAGCACCACCCTCTGGGTGGAGCCCAATCCTCACTGCTCTGAAATCATGATTCACTATCACACACCTCATTGTATACATTACAGACGAATAAAAGAAGTAAAGATCAAAAATAAAGAACTAAAATCAAATTAAGTAAGGCTAAAAACATTTAAATGCTTACAAATAGTAACACATTTTAACAGCTTATTTCTTTTTCAGATATAAATGTGTGTATGTTTATCAGGAATGAGGCGCATTCACTGATCTATATAATGAATTGATTGCGTTCTAAACTGCCATTCGGCTGTAAAGCCACCAGAAGTGTTCGCTATCTTATTCCCTAACAACAGAGGGCATCATTGACTGACAGCCAAAACACTGACCTAAAATCATCCGATTTGAAGTCACACAGATTTAGTTTTTTACGTTATGTAAATAAATTTTTAATTCAGACGTTACTGCCATTTTATGGTCTTTTTGGCAGGATAAGCGATATATTGAAATAATTTAGGTGTGTGGGTCTGCTGTGCACTGCCGACACGGGTAACTGCAAGCACAAAATATATTTCTTTACGTATGTAATTATGCAGGAAATATTAAATGTTATGCAGGAAATATTGAACATTAATAGAATTCTGGTTTTAGTATCAGAAACGGATTCGGATATACAATATATAGGCTATTACAATACAAGCCTCAGCTGTTAATATTTACATTTAATTTAGCCAAAGCGACTACAATTGGAGAATGCTAAAGCAATTCTTCTTAAAGAGGCAAACAGACACAGGATGTGCTTGTAATACCAAGTTTTAGGCATTGCTCAAATTAGTACAAGCTAGAAAGGGAAGGAATAAATAGAGCGACAAATTTCTTATTTTTTATTTTTTTTAATTTAAGATGAAATCAGTAGCTGAAGAGAATGAGTTTTCAGCTGTCGCTGAAAAATGCAAAAAGAAAAAAAAAAAAAAAAAAAAAAATCATGGATTCTCCTTCCGATAGGGTGGAAGATCGTTCCACCAGCCAGGAACTGTGAATGAGAATGTTCTGGAAAGTGATTTTGAGCCTCTCTGTGATGGTACCACGAGGCGTCGCTCACTAGCGGATCTCAGACTTCTGAAGGGGATGTAAATTCGTAGTATTGAGTGGAAGTAGGCGGTTTTGGGGGGGGTGGGTTGTTGGCGGTGTGCTGAGCCTGTGGCTGTTCTATATGCAAGCATCAATGTCTTGAATTTGATTCGGGCCGCAACCGGTAGCCAGTGCAAGGAGATAAAGAGAGGTGTAACATGGGCTCTTTTGGGCTCGTTGAAGACCAGTCGTGCCTCTGCTATTGCTCTGTTTTGTATTAAAATTCAAAGATTACCATGCGTCATCGGTCTGTGTATCTTTTGGTCATTTGATTTTCTACTTTCTACTAGAAATAAAGAGAAATGAGAAATTGATTTTCATTTTGTTTGAGAAATGGAAAACAAACATTTAGCTGGATTTTTCGTATTTTTGTTCATGTGTAAAAATGAGATTATGCTTTAATATTTGTTTTGAATGTATGGGCGGCGCTGAAACACCCCTTTCATCCCTTCTTTCAGTCCATCCCGGGGCAGCCTAATGGATAGAGAGTTAGACTTGTAAACCGAAGGTCCCGGGTTCGAGTCTCGGGTCCGGCAGGAATTGTTGATGGGGGGAGTGAATATCCAGTGCTCTCTCCACCCTCAAAACCACGACTGAGGTGAGACCCTTGAGCAAGGCACAGAACCCCCAACTGCTCCGGGTGTGTGTAAAACGGCATTTTAATTTCACTGTATATGATCTACAACGACAAGGAATAAAATATGATAGCCTACTACTGATTTTAAGCCTACTCATTTTTATTCTATGCCTATTTAAGAAAAACTTCACAGGTAACATGTTTTCATTTGCTATTACAAACAACAGCAACTGAAGCTATAGCTTGTAGAGCGCAACAAGTATACTGCACTTCTCTGGTCGGCAGAGGTGCGGCGCGATCCCGATTACAGTGGAAAGAGCTTCAGCTCCATCAGTTTCGGTCATACAACACCCTCAATAAAAACAAAACGTTACAAAACTCTGTTATAAAATAAAGAAATCAAACCGGGTGTGCTTTCTGCCATCTCGGTCTCCCTGAACTTCTTTCTGAAACGCGTCAGAAATGAACTGAAACTCTTGCATCACAGACATATGAAACATGTCTATAGAAAGCTTGACATGTCTAGTTTTAAATAAACAATTTAAATTGAAAAAAAAATCTGTTTATGTAATTCATATTAAACTAAGGAGAGGTGCAGTGTTTCCTGTCTGAGCTCATTATCTGTAATGTGGTCACACCAACACTGTATTTATATGGTAATCATCCACAGAATAAGGCTGAGGAATGAACAGAGTACTTACCTCAGTAGAAGAACGGCTTGATTCAGTGGAGGAGATCATTTCTGACGAGAAAATCATTCATTCTTACTTGCATTATAACCTGTACATTACTAGTTGGGATTTTCCCAAACTATAGCCTACGTGGAAAACTGAATCCATGCAGGACTTTAAATGATCTGGAATAGTGACTGTAATGACATTAATATGATCTCGCTTAAGACGCGCTTAAACGAATTCAGTTCATAATTCCGAAGTATAGCCTATAATTGGGATTTAAGACATTACAGTAGACTAATTATTATGGCGAAAACTTCAGTAAAGATTTATTATAAATAATTATTATATTGTTATTATAAATAATATCATAAATATATTTATGTGGGGTTGGGTTTTTCCCATGAAACTGTTATGTAAAAAATAAATTCTGCTGTTGTTTGTAATGAAAACATGTTACCTGTTTTTCCAATAGGCCTAGAATAAAATAAATAGGCTAAAAATCAGTAGGCTATTATATTTTATTACATGTCGTTGTAGATCACATAGAGTAAAATTCACCTGATCCAGCTAATCAAGTCCTTCAGGCTTTTTTTGAAAACTACATGGTATGTGTGTTGGATCAGGGTTGGAACTAAACTCCGCAGGGCTGCGGCCCTCCAGGAACTGATTTTGACACCCCTGCCCTAGGCTGTTATTCCGGTACTAACAGAATGATAAGCACTAATCACAGTTTCAGTTAGAATCAATTGGTTATGTGTGTTTTTACTTAACAAATTATTTAGTTTAATAAGTTACAAACAAACGCTTGGTGACGGCCTCTCCGAGTAGCCTACTTCGGGCAGAACAGAGCTGTGTAATATGTGCTGCTCACGTATTACGTGGCCTAGTAGTCCTATACCTTATCACGGTAAATAAAGTCAGTTTTCACAAATACTATTGTTAACACTAATTATATCGACGATTGGTTTATTTCTAGCTCATCATAGCGACCGGTGGTTCACCTCGAGATGTCATTCCGCCCATATTGAAAGAGCTGGGGTTAAGATTAATGCCAAGAAAAGTGTGCTTTCTCCATTGTAGAGGACCACTTATCTGGGCGTGGTGTTGGATTCGACCGCGATGCAGGCACTTTTGTCTCCTGCTCGGATCGAGTCGATCTTCACTGTAGTCGCGAGAGTCAAAGAAGGCCGGTCATTCACTGTCAAGCAGTTCCAGACTGCTAGGTCTGATGGCAGCTGCGTCCTGCGTCCGCGCCCAGGTCTTGTGGGCCAATGGGAAGCTCCTATCTCTAAGCAGTTTACATCCCTGTGCATCTCAATTTGGGAGCAGACATCCTTTCGAGGCAGGGGCTGAGGCCCGGGGAGTGGATGCTTCACCCCAGGTGGTAAAGCAGATATGGAGAGTTTTTGGCCGATCGTTCTGCTCCCGGGAGTTCTGGAGAGAGTGCACCTGGATGGGGTCCGTCTTCTGCTAGTAGCCCTGTTCTGGCCGGGTCGAGTATGGTTCTCGGACTTGATTTCCCTTCTCCATGGCTCTCCATAGGAGATTCCCATCAGGAGGGACTTCCTCTCGCAGGCGGAGGGCACGATATTTCACCCCTGCCTGGAGCTGTGGAAGTTATGGGTGTGGCCTTTGAGGGGGCACAACTCGTAGCTTCCGTTCTCTCAACCGAGGTTGTTGAGACCATCCTCCAATCCAGAGTTCCCTCTACGAGGAAACTGTATGCCCTGAAGTGGAAACTCTTCACTTCCTGGTGTAGAGATCACCAGCTTGACCCAGTTAACTGCCCAGCTGGTACAGTTCTGGAGTTCCTGCAGGCCAGATTCTCCGCAGGGTTGACCCACTCCACCCTGAAAGTCTACGTGGCGGCTATTGCGGCCTACCACGCCCCTCTCGGTGGTCAGTCTGTGGGAAGACACCCCCTGGTTACACGTTTCCTTCCCGGTGCGCTGAGGCCTCCTGTACGACCTTGTGTTCCACCATGGGACCTGGCTGTGGTCCTGGAGGCTCTCTGTAAACCTCCATTCGAATCTATTGAGGAGGTTTCAGATCGAGTTCTGACACTTAAGACTGTCTTTTTGTTAGCCATCACTTCACTGAAGAGAGTCTGAGATTTGCAGGCCTTGTCAGTGGCCCCCTCCTTCCTAGACTTTGTGCCTGGTTTAGCCAAAGCTTTTCTGTACCCCAGGTCGGGGTACGTCCCTAAAGTGCCCTCCTCAGTACCACAGCCCATCGTACTTCAGGCTTTCTGTCCTCCCCCCTTTAGGGAGCCTGACCAGCAGAAGCTAAATTGCATGTGCGAGCACTGGACACATATGTCCACAGAGCTGCCATGTGGAGGAAGTCTGACCAATTATTAGTTTGTTATAGTCCTTCCAAGAGGGGTCTGCCTGCCACTAAGTACACCCTCAGTAGGTGGATTGTTGAGCATTACTACTATTTCACATGAGTCCCTGGCCTTCTCTCCCCTTAGGGTCAAGCTACTTCCATCCCAAGTGTGGCAGCCTCTAAGGCCTTCCTGTCGGGTGTGGCTATGCAGGATATACTGTATATCTATTTTACTCACCTTCTTAAAAGTCCTCACATAGCCTACATATATTGCACAGATTTACAGCTCCAAGTGATTTTATATTTGATATGGTTATGCAGTTAGGGCTGTGTGGCTACAATAAGTGTTAATAACTTAAACTAATTTCATCCCGTACATACACGGATGCACACACATTGAGGAGATGCATACATAAATAATTGGATTTTTAATGTCTTATGTAACATGGGCACTTATATACTATAAAATAGGAACCTTTAAAAACTAGGCTCAAATATTTTATTAAGCGGTAAACAAGGAAACATGAGTTTGCCATGAAAACGTTTTATTAGCACTTTATACAAAATAATGTTTGTGACGCATTGAGTAATGTACAAACAACAACAAAAACGGTTGTGTTTTAAAACCTAAAATCAGCCGCTTATGTTTGTGTTTGTTCATTACTAAAATAGAGTAAATCATTTGCATAAAAAATTCCAACTTTGTGCTGGTCCGCAGACCCTCATGGAAATATGAATGATGCGCTAATGTAAAACAGCTCCATTCAGCCTGAAGAACATGGAGGTGCCATCACCAAGAGTTTAATTGTAAACAATACCACAGTTACTAAACAGATAATAAGATACGATTCTAGAGATAGCACATAATATTTCTGTAATATGGCCAAATCAATTACAATATCGTACACAAAGGAATGCGCATGCTTATGCTTCAAGCGTCTACACCAATAAGATTTGCTGTTTTATAAACCAATGGAATTGGGGGTGGGCGGAGCGACATGTGTCCTCCTGCCCCAATGTGTCGCCCTGCCCCATCGTCCAGGCTGTACTCTGTAGTGCATGGTCGGGATGGTCCTCACTGCAGAACACAAGATCCAGGGGGCGTAGTTGAATTCACATCTAGGTGGTGGAGATTGGTAGGTTTAGGGGTGGAGATGGGTGGGTTAAGGTATCAGGGGGTGGAGACGGGTAGGTTTAGGTATATGTAAGGTGGGAGGAGTTGGATCAGGATCCAACCACGCCCCCAGGATCTTGTGTTCTGCAGTGAGGACCATCTCACTTGGTCCAGTTCAGATCAGTGGGCGCATTTAATGTGACATCACTAGACCAGTTTATGTCGCTCAATTTTTAAACCGATTTTTTTGAGCTAGTTAGTCAATTTTCGGATTGTGTGAATTCAGCTGGCATGAACATATAGCCTAAACTGGACTAGAGCTACACAAGTAGAATGGAATGAATGAATATACAAAATAACTCTCTTTTTTAAACTATTGTTTTGAAATTCCGTATCGTTCTGGGCCAATTCAACACTGTAACGTTACCAAACGTCGGCTTTTGTTACATTGAGTTTGTTTTGTGCATACTTCGCGTGCCCATTTATCGTGAACAAGGCTACAACGCAGATATCTGTCTCAGGCTTGGCAAAGATCAATCGTCATTCAAAATCCCTGCAGGGAAGATGAGGACAGATTTCCTCCACTAAGCTGTTCAAGCGTTTTCACGCCGTGGACAAGGAAACTCTTCGCCAGAAGACGTATGCTAAGTTTTCCTGTGAGGTCAGGTTGGCTAATCATGCTCTGGGCCTCATTTAGGGCTTTGGCTTTACATTTATTTTGGGTTGCTGTTTCTAATTATAATTATTTGTTCTTATCCAAAGTAAGTCTCCTAAACACACATTAAATAAATATAACATTTAAAACCTAAACTAAAACAGGAACCATTTTAGCATGTGCTACTACGTTTATGATGTTTTTGTTTGTCATGTAAAATCTATCCGCTATACAGAATATATATTTAAAGGATATTATACAAATTTAGATAATACACACTTCTTTTTAATGAACAGTGATATGCTACTGTACAGAGAAACATTTGTACATTATTTAGTTCCTCACTCTGGTGGTTTTGGATTACTTGTTTAAAGAGTGAGAGAGATCTATAATAATCATTTCTTCATGTAGATAATATGCATTAGAATATATCGACTCTCTTATAAGATGAAAAACAGTTTTTCCTTTCACCCGGTTTTAAATTTTCTGTCAAGCAGCATCACTTAGGAAACATTTGTTTCTTCCAAAATACATATTTATCATCCAGGTTATTGTATTCTTTCACATGGACCTGTAAATAAAGCATATTAAGACCCACATACTGATGTCTTAACCAATGAATATGTTTTTCAAGAGTTGGGTTCCGTAAATGTACTTACCTTCCTCTATAACGTCCTGTTTCACCTCTCGCTGAGGAGGATTTGTCCAGAAAAGTTTGACGTTGGTGATCCCTCTTAATTCCAGAGCAGACTGCAGCTAAAAGGAGCATCATGCGGAATACAATTTTTTAAGAGTTCATTGTACTTTTTAAACATAATGTATCAAAACAACTTCTCCAGTTGATGAATATCTATGAAACTAATCTGGAAAGCAGTTGATTTTAACAGTCTGAGGAGCACATAAACTTTATAAATCGGATGCTTTTATCCACACGAGGAACATCACAAGTAGAACAGGAGTGAAGTATAGTAAGTGCCTTTGTTTATGGTTGTTTATGATTAGTTAAGTCTTTGTGGAAGGCATGTCTTCAGCTGTTACTTTAAAGTTTTGACAGTATCAGCCGATCCGGGGTGCGTTTCCCAAAAGCATCGTTTGCCAACTATGGTCGCAAGTTCTGTCGTTATCAACATAGTTCAACGACTCTGTGTTTCCCAAAACCATTGTTCAAACGACATTCGCAAACAACGTCGCAAACTTATGTGGTAGGAACTACAGCTCTCGACCTGTGGTTAGAAGCATAGTTTCTTGTTAGTAAGACATATGGACTTAAATAAATTATGCTTTTGGGCACAATAAGCAAGCTAACATGCAGTACAATCTGTATCTTCCATTCTATAAAAAAAGAATAGAATTTACAAGTGAAATGAAGACTTGTAGACTTTGGATTGACATTAAATTTAATTGATAACAAGGCCGTTGGACATATAACTGTGTATGTTCCAAGTTATACTGTTGTAAACATTGCCTTTGAATGTTCAAATGACAAAATATATCTTTCCAAACAGTTTCCAGTGGATAAAATCTCAGTTGTTGTGAAAGTTAGATTAACATTAGTGTATTGAATGGCCATTATTAATATGATATGAATTGAAGGAAAACGTTTATATGTATATGTGTGTGTGTTTGTGCATATTCATTAATGAATGAATTTATATCTATAATGAGTTACCTGGCAAACTCCCATAGACTTCCACCTCACACAGTGCAAGGAACCTTGTTTCTTGAGGAATAACCACGTTCACATAACGTCCCACCATATCGGGACAAGAGTAGCTGTAGGATGCTCCTGCTGGAATGCTAGTAATTACTAGATCTAGAGAGATGATGGAAAACATCAATCATTTAACACCTAACTAAGGAAGATAAAGCAACACAATGGCTTGTTGAACAGAATGTAGTGAAGCAGGTAGGATCAAATCTCAGAAAATACTGAAAACAATGGGCACCTCAGTAATCCCACAAAATATTGGTCTGATTACAACTATTGAACATGGGAATTGCGGGTACGACACCAACATCAAACCTTGTGAACAGGATCCAAATGAAGTTCTTAGCAATACATTTTACTAATCAAAAATTAAGTTTTAATATATTTACAGTAGGGAATTTACAAAATATCTTCATGGAACATGATCTTTATTTAATATCCTAATGATTTTTGGCATAAAAGAAAAATCAATAATTTTGACCCCACAACCATCCAATGTAATTTGTGGCTCCTATTGGACAAACTCTCTGTACCCTAGCGATTAAGACTGATGTTGTGTCAGGGTCACAAATATTTCTGTAGTGCAATACAGAATGCAGAATTAGAGAAGAAACAAAAATCACATAAATTTGACATTGAATATTAATTATAACTAATAATAGTAAATTACATTTTACAATAAAAAATGCTGGATTGTTTCAACCCAACTTTGGGTCAAATATGGACTAACACAACTTTTGGGTTAAAAATGTATTCAAAAATGTAAACCAAACAGGGGTTACTCATATTTCGACCCAAATGATGGGTTTGAAACGAACCCATGAGCATTTTAAGCAGCACTATGTAACTTTTGGCGCTATAGCGGTTAATAAACAGAACTGCACACACACGCGGAAGAACATTCCAACCGGTGCTACTTCTCTAAGTTTATGACAATGGCGATTCACGCAGGTATGTGTTACCCCGCAACAGTGACGACCCGACCAGGCTACAATAGACCAAATATAACTACTTATTATAAGTGTACCGTAGTGATTCGGAAGAAGACAAAAACACGGTTTGGAAGATTAATTAATGATGTACTCGCTTTTTATATACATTTAGCAAATTTTGAACACAGAAAAAGTTACATAGTGCTGCTTTAAGACTGTTTATTCAAATAGGAAACATGTATTTTAAATTATTATAATAATAATTCACAATGTTACTGTTTTTACAGTATTTTGGTCGAATGAATGCAGCCTTTATGAGCATACGCTTTTGACCAGAAGTGTATTTACATTAGTACTGTATTTAGGTGTCAAGAAGTACCATTTCCGTAGACTCTCACTTCACACAGAGTGAGATTCTTTGAATCACCAGAAATGATCACATTCACGTGACAGCCTTTCATTCCACCACATGAGTAGGAAACAGATTGACCTGCAGGAATACCAGAAATTTCATCACATCTAGAGAAAGAGAGAATATGAAACATCATTTCACAACTTAAGCAATATCGACATTTAAAAAAAAAAATCATTTTGCATTACATTGCACAACATGTTCATATTTTACTCTTAAAGAACCATTTCAATTGCCACATTTATTTTAAGTAAATGCAAATTTGTCATCACATGGGATTGTTGTTGCCGTTGTTCTCCAGGGAGTTTCCAATGCGAATCTCTGCTCCGTTGATTTGTTCAAAGCAGCAGGCCATAATGTTAGTTATGATCACTTCTTGAATGATTGTTAGATCCATATAGTCAGCCTCCCAATCACGGAGTGAGTACTCCAGTCATTCAGGTAGGTGAAGTGCGGAGTGAAAATCTTACATCAATGGCTGATATTCAGCCTCAAGCGGAGTGTAGATGACTGCTCAGCCTTGCCCTTGATTGGAAATTCCTGAATGGGTAAAGAGAATACCAAAAACCCATGTTAGTTCCATTATATGGGGTTAAATATTTAATATTAGTTAAACTTTAACCTGTGGCTAGTGAACAGAGTATCACTGTAGTTTGTTCATCTTGCATGGTGATGAGAATGATCCTTATGCACCAAATGATTCTTGCACACACCCCCCCAGGACTCTACAGAGATTGTATCTTAAAGGGTCTTAAACATTGTTGAAAGGGCCTGACAGAAACCTTTAAGAGACGTTGACCAGTGGAGAAGAAATTAATAAAAAAAAATATAGTGAACCCCTTCAGCCTTGTGTATGGCTCGCTGTCAACCCTCCATGCTTCCAATGAAAAAACTAGAATTTGTGCCTATATATAAGGTGATTTTTTATTTCATTCGCAGAAAAAGGAGGTGCAGGTGCATTAGGAAATGCCAAATCCGAGCCAAGTGGCTGGGGCTAGGCACTGAAGTAAACACTAATTACAGAACACGCATGCCTAGGTTCAAGCGGAAATAAGAAGAAAACAACCATTTGAAACACAAATAACTCTATGAGTGGCTTATCTTCTAATAATATGCATACATTCAAATTTTGAAAAAATAAGTCAGTTTTAATGGGCCCCTTTACAGTTTTCACTGCTTGAATGGTGGACTCCGCCTGTGCGACACATCCCAAAATATCGATGGATTTACAGTAAAATCATGTAGCACCAAAAAATAACTGATTTACTACTACTGAAATTAACACCATTTATGCACTCAAATAAAAGAAGCAGGTACACTATTGACTTACTTTTGTCAACTGCTCTCGTTGGACTGTGAAAGATCCCTGATGGCGGAAATCATTAACTCTACTGTGGTGTTTTTGATAACTAATGAAATATGAGTTATAAGTTGCAGTTGACTGATTTAAAAAGAGATTAATTATTTCACAAAGATAAGTTAAAGAATGTGTTCAATTAAAGGGAAAGATACATGTATCTGATTATTCAAGTATTAAAATACACTGGAGGCATTTAAAAGTGTATGCGTTACAACAAAACATTATATTATCTTTTATAAATGTATATTATGTTACAATTGTAAGCTGAATTTGTGGAAACAGTGGTATGTAAGCCTAGGTCAGGGGTCTGCAACCTTCAACCTCAAAAGAGCCATTTTGGCCCCTATCTGACCAAAACAATCCACGTGGAGCCACAAAACCTATTTGATCCACAAAATAAAGATAACACAGCATATACGTTTTATATCCCTGCTGTATATTAAATAACTATCATTTGTTGCATTAATGAAACCATAGAACTACAAAAAGAAAACTATTGACATTTTATTGCTGTTTGAGACAAAGGAAAACAACAGACTCTTATGAACACTAGTAAAAGAAAAACACTGGCATGTGTGTAGGGTTACTTTCAAACTAAATAAATAATGCAGGGCTGATTGAGTCCTTCCCTTATTTGTAGAAAATTAAATAAAGAGCAGCTCACTTTACAAATAATACAAAAAAACATATAGCTGCTGCTTATTAATTAACTTATTAATTAACGTATTAACATAAAAATTTCCCAGTTTATGTTTCATTGACTAAAGTTCATTTCAGTGTGCCGTCGTCATCTTTTTTTCTCAGTCACATACAGCATCAACCATCGAGCCTGAACATAAAACATAACTACATTAGTTCAGGGTAAAATATGCAAATATATATTCGCAAAATAATAGCATATTAAATGATATAGCTTTCTCACCTGATTAATGTGATTTTTGTTGTTGAACATCACTGCAGATCTTATCTATATCAGGGCTGTAAGACGTGACTTTGATCTTCACACAGGATTGCAAGATGTCATCCATGCAGGCTGCGAGCGGAGTGTGTTTTATGTTTAAAATTCCATGTGTGCAAAAAAGCTATCTCGCTTACGGTATGTGGATCCAAAGAGCGACGGACTCCAAATGCATACTTTTTCCTGTTCATATAATTGTCGGGGCGAATGCATTCCATGTTTAAACACAAGTTGGTCAGGTTTTGGGAGGTTTTTAATACGCTCCATTTTTGCTTATGAGCCAGATGGCCGTGCGACAGATGCAACACCTCAAGATCAGCAGTCCAGCTTTGACTTAGAACGCCAACGTCGTACAGTCGATGTAAGCCGTCATTCAGCTCCGGTTGACTTACGTCTGTAAATGCAGCCATGTTCAACAGGGATGGATCGATGTTCAAGGGAGTGCCGGGGAAGGTTATGTGTTTTTCCTTATGAACGCCAGGAATCTTTCCAAAATGCAGTTTGTGATGGTGATGATTGCCACGGTGGCTGTAAGTAGCCCATACATTTCTGATGAGGTGACGCGATCTGTTGAATATCTCATCTTTCTTAAACAGGGAAAGTGAGAAAGCGTACCTCTCTGTACATCTCTGGCAAACACTGTCATCGTGCGCTCGAACCTCCTCCAGCATCTGAAGGGCTGTGCTTCCTTTTCCCTGAAGACCTTTATTCAGCGTGTTAAGGTGCGCTGTCATATCTACCATGAAGTACAGCTTTTCTACACTGCAAATATGTCAGTGTTAAATTCCATGTCAGAGTAAAGTGTTGACGTTATAGAGTTAGATTTTGAGAAATTAACACTATCAGAGATAGAAGCTGATTTGATTCGGTGTAAAATCACAGTGTTACAGGTAACCAACACTTGCCAATGTTATTTCCAACATCCTGGTATTTATGCAGCGCTGTCACTGAAGAATCTTCCAGACGCCATTTTCCCTCAGTTTCAGAATAGCAACTGGTAAGTCAAGCAACCTCAGTGTTTGTACTTTATAGACTTTCTGTACTGTTAGTTAAATGACTTAAGATTCAATCGTGGTTGTTTGTGTAGTTAGTTCGCCGAACTAGGCAGTACTTTCTTGACTTCTATTCAATACTGACCCCTATTAGAATGTTATTGTAAGTAATTTAATGTACGTGAGTGTGTTTAAATGGACGTGTTTTGCACTTTCACAGACATTAAGTAGTTGTATAGCCATGGACTTAACATTATTGGACCTGGACAAGTTTATTTTTTCTCCTGCATGGTGCCTAAAAGCATAACATGTACATGTACGTTACACGGTATTTCTGTCTCTGTAAAGGCTATTTTGTGCACTGTTACAGCCACCAGTCTGTAAAAAAAATAAAAAATAAATCTACGTTTCCTTTAATTCGTATTTTAGCGCCCAAACAAGCGAGGGGAAGCTCAGTCTCTGCTGGTGCAATTCTTCCAGACGCCATTTTCCCTCGCTTAAGAGAGTTGCTGAAGTATATCTGGTGAGTAAATTAATAAAGTCATGTAATGTACATAAGTGTGTTTAAATGGCTGCCTTTTTGCTCTTCCTCAGACATTTGTTCACCCAAAAATGAAATAAAATCAACACTACTTCTTTAATCCGTATTTTAGCGTGGAAACTAGCAAGGGGAAGCCCTGCCTCTGCTCTTGCAGTACTCCCAGACGCAGTGTGTAGCACTTAAGAGAGTATAAAGCCAACTTCTGGGAGTAAAGGCTAATAAGAGAGGTTTTACTAAAATATTTCACCAAGAATGAAAATTCTGTCAGTAATTACTCATCCTCATGTCGTTCCAAACCCGTAAGACAAGGCTACTACCACGATCAAGGTCCAGAAACGTATAAAGGAGATAGGTAAAACAATCCATGTGACATCAGGGGTGCAACTGTAATTTAAGAAAGCTACGAGAATAGTTTTTGGCACAAAAGAAAGAAAAAAAACAGACTTATTCAAATTTGTCTCCGCGTCACCCTAGCGTCATTTTGGAGAATATCCACTGAACGCAAACAGCATATGCTTTTGTGTCAGCTGCACCACAGGCTGCGGTGTTTCGTCTCGAATCAAGAGATTACATGACAACATAGAAAATGAATGGGGTCGGAGAGCTGCTCAGCATTCCATCAAAAAATCTGAATTTAGTAGTTACGAGATGAACGGGAGGTCGTAAATATGACAGTAATGACAGAATTTAAATTTTTGGGTGAACTAACACCCTTTAAGTGTTGCATTTTATGGACTTTTGTGTATTGAAGAATACATGTCAGCATGTATTGTTAGTTAAATTATTTGTGATATAGCAAAAGAAATTCAATTTTAATGTGTTATTTGTTGCCTTTGTATAGTTATCTAACAAATGTATATAAATACTTTTTAAATTTGCTTGTCGTTTTGTTGCAACTGATAATCATCTTTAGAGTATGATTTACAGGTTTGGTTTTTAAAGTGGGGAAGAATGATTTGCAAGGTTCAATACCTGAGCCAAAAGAAGTATGTTAAGATAGGGGAGGCATGCTTTGAGATTTTCATCGCTGAAGATAGGTTTTTTTTTCCTCAAAAATGAAAAGCTTGTGCATATGTGTTAACTACATTTTGATAAATGTTTTACTATTTAAAAAAAATAATAATTTCAATAGCCAGAGAAAAGTTCTCCATACAACAAGACAAGACCCTGACAGTGACGGACGATGGAGGAATAGAGATTGATGCTGATGTGTTTCCAGAGTTGGTGACCAAGGATGTGTGCTTGGTCATTCATGGTGATTCTAATGAAGATATGTCTTGTGCAAGAATGAGATTAGATTGACAAAGTTGTAGGCTATCATAAAGAACATTCTTGTGCCAGAATTAGCTCAAATATTAATAGTTATTTGGATTGTTGTATGTTATTGCATGTCTCTATTACAGTGTTTCAGCATGAAAGTCTTAAAAGTTTGTTAGTTTAATTGGCAAAACAAATGATGCTGACAAGTTTTCTCATTGTATCTCATATGACTTCAATTCAATTGTATTTCATTAATGATCATGATTTGAGATTCTCTTAAGCAAAAATACTATTATCATTGGGACATACTTGTGTATGGATGAAATGGTTCTCGCCATGAAATATAGCCATAGATGCTGGAATGGCATTAAGAAGAAAATAAACCAACAAATTTCATGCTATGAGTTTGCAGTGTAAAGATTTGGGAATCACCATTCCTAGAGCTAATCTGTACAGAAGAATGCAGTGTGGGCTTTGTTATTGTCAGTAATATAAAGATATTTCCCTTTCTTCCTTAATAGATAATCTGCCCAAAACCATAAAGCCACTTGGACAAATCTTATCAGGTTGAGTAGAGAGGTAGTGAGAGTGATGAAGATACCTTGTGTCTAAAAGAGCGTGCTGGACCAACGAGGTGGTACAGGGTGCTTGCTTACAGCCAGAGATGGAGGAAGGAGAGGTTATGTAGAAGAATTACAGGTTAATTAAAAGTTACATTCTATTCAGATCATTCCATTCATTTTATGATGTATGTAAGGACAATAAAGGATTAATTAACGGGGTAGTTCACCACAAAATGTCTGCCATTACTCCAACTCCAAATTACTCCCACCGGTGTTTTATTTTTGGGTGAACTCTATCCATTTGAAAACCAGCTGATGTGCCCAACCCTGGTCCTGGAGGATCCTACCTTCCTGCAGAGTTCAGTTCACCATGATCAAACACACCCGTCTGTAATCACGAGTTCACACTTGCATATAATGAACTGAGTAAAGGTTATGCATATTTGGTGTGCTGTCTGGGGAGAGGGCTCCGAGCTCGGTAATGACTCTCGAGCCCGGGGTACTCCCCCTGGCCGGGGAGAGGGGTCCGAGCTCGGGATTAAGCCCGGACCCAAAATGCTCCCCCCCGAGTGTTCCTCCCCATGCTGGGGTAGGAACGGGCTGAAGGTGAGGAGTCGGGGTGGTGGAGGGATGCTAAAGACATGAGATAATGGAGGTAAGGCTGCTTTGAATTTTTATAGAGGTTCTCTCTTGAGCTGATAGGATAGACGGTGTAATTGCTGATGCTGAATTGGCCTGGTTAATTATCTGAACATGCTCCTCCCAAACTTTGTTAATAAAACATCATAGTGCTCCTTCACTCCGAAAATTTATATTAGTTTTTTTTGGTTCGATTTATGTAGGAAGGTGATCTCGCCAGCATAGATGCAAACTCCTCACTTCAGTGAATTTAGTATTATTATGTATATTTTTGTGTTAAAAATAACAGTTTTGGCATATCAAGGTAATAAACATAACCCTTAAGTAAAACTACAAACAGCATGTAAATAAATTATCTTTTAAAATATAATTCTGTGGGGAGCATGCCCCACAATCCGTCGCAATGTTCTCGTATTTTCCCCCTTAACCTGTTTTGCATCTATGCCAGGAAACAAGCGGTGGGCACATTGATTTAACATTGCTGGCCTCAATAGGAGTTAGTGCCTTTAGAGAGATATGTGGACAGTTGGACAAACATGGTACAGCTATGAACTATTATATATGATTTCTCATTACCGCACACAATATAGGAGGGGCCGTAAAGCCATAAAAATTAATTCTGGCCCTTCACACCACTTACTATCTCCTTTCAAATGAGAAATTTCCACTCTCACACAATTACATTCTCCTTTGACATGCAGGACAATTTCTACTCTCACACACTTACATTCTCCTTTCACATGCATACCTTTCTACTCTCACACACTAACATTCTCCTTACACATGCATACATTTATACTCTCACACACACACATACATTCTCCATTCACATACACGCATTTCTACTCTCACACACTTACATTCTACTTACACATGCATACATTTCTACTCTCACACACATACATTCTCCTTACACATGCATAAATTTTTTGCTTTCACATACTTACATTCTCCTTTCACATGCATACATTTATACTCTCACACACTTACATTCTCCTTTCACATGCATATATTTTTGCTTTCACACACTTACATTCTCCTTTCACATGCATACATTTCTACTCTCACACACACATACATTCTCCTTTCACGTACATATATATATAGAATGCATGTATGTCTGAAGAAAATATGTGTATGTAAGAGAAGAATGTATGTATGTGTGAGAGAGTAGTGGAAACGGAAGGCGTATAGGGGAAACGGAAGGAGTATAGTGGAAAACGGAAGGAGTATAGTGGAAACGGAAACGGAAGGAGTATAGTGGAAACATAGTGGAAACGGAAGGCGTATAGTGGAACCGGAAGGCGTTTTTATAGTGGACACGGAAAGGAGTGATCGTGGCAATCGGAAGGAAGGCGTATAGGTCGAAACGGAAGGGGTTAGTGGAACCGGAAGGAGTATAGTGGAAACGGAAGGCGGATAGTGGAAACGGAAGGAGTATAGTGAAAACGGAAGGAGTATAGTGGAAACGGAAGGAGTATAGTGGAAACGGAAGGCGTATAGTGGAAACGGAAGGAGTATAGTGGAAACGGAAGGAGTATAGTGGAAACGGAAGGCGTATAGTGGAAACGGAAGGAGTATAGTGGAAACGGAAGGAGTATAGTGGAAACGGAAGGAGTATAGTGGAAACGGAAACGGAAGGAGTATAGTGGAAACGGAAGGCGTATAGTGGAAACGGAAGGAAGGCGTATAGTGGAAACGGAAGGAAGGTGTATAGTGGAAACGGAAGGGGTATAGTGTATACGGAAGGGGTATAGTGTATACGGAAGGAGTATAGTTGAAACGGAAGGAGTATAGTGGAAACGGGAGGGGTATAGTGGAAACGGAAGGCGTATAGTGGAAACGGAAGGAGTATAGTGGAAACGGAAGGAGTATAGTGGAAACGGAAGGAGTATAGTGGAAACGGAAGGAAGGTGTATAGTGGAAACGGAAGGAGTATAGGGGAAACGGAAGGCGTATAGGGGAAACGGAAGGCGTATAGTGGAAACGGAAGGAGTATAGTGGAAACGGAAGGCGTATAGTGGAAACGGAAGACGTATAGTGGAAACGGAAGGAGTATAATGGAAAAGGAAGGCGTATAATGGAAACGGAAGGAGTATAATGGAAACGGAAGGAGTATAATGGAAACGGAAGGCAGGTCAGGCGCGATCAGGGTCACCGGGACAGGTCATGATCAGCATGGCTGACGTAGATGAAGCGGCCGCATAAGTATTTCAGCAAGCTATTTGTATTAATATATATATATATACTATCATCGTGAAAAGGTTACATGGCCTCGTCCCTTGAGCGAGTTGTGATTGAGGACGCGGGCTCAGCCTCAGTTGAGTTGCCAGAGTACACGGCATTATCAACGTTTATGGAAAAAATTTTTTAGGAGTGACTATTTACACTGAGTGCAAATAGACCGCCTTGTAATAGCAGTTTATCATTAGCTTCAGTGGCGTAGATGGTAAAGTGCGCACCGTGTTCTTTTTGACGCGATCGACCCGGGTTTGAATCTGCCTTTTACCGAACTTTTTTTTTCCTTTTCAGATCTTATATCACATCAGAAAGGCATTTATTTTCAATAAAAATGAAGGAAATAATCAAAAAGTTGAAAATAAAGTATCGGGTAGGTGTAGGGAGGGCTTTATTGTCCCAATAAGGTGGCATCCATTTAATAATTTGAATTAAAATGATAATTTACACTCAATACTGCATACTGTTTTATAATGTACTATAATACTGAGGTGCGGATAATTGCCACTATTTGCAACAAGTAGTATACATGATAGAAGAAATCCTGCTATTTTAACATAGTGTAAATATAATCTATCGCTATCTGCACTTAGTGTAAATAGCATATTGTTAAAAATACTGCTATTTTCACTTAGTATAAATTGCCTCTATCTCTATTTACACTTACTGCAAATAGCCGCTTGCCCCCCCCCCACCCAACACACACACACTTAATTTAGGTGAATTAATAAGTGATAAATGGGAGTTGGCAGATTAGGGACAGCGATATACTTTATAATTATTTACATAACTAAAGATTGGAAATCATTGCGTTTATTTATCCTGTAGATTGTTTGGTTTGTTTTGCAATATTGGCAACGCCAGCATACATGACAGTAATCAGAAAAGGAGCAGGTTGGTTAAAAAACAGCGCAGCAGGTTATTCCTGACAGGAGCACTTCGGTAACACAAACGTTGAGTGATGCACTTAAGACGGACACAAAGAGGAGAGAATAGTCGCACAAGCAGAGAAAATACTGAACCAGACAGAACAAATTCATTGTTATTAAATGGATGCCACCTTATTGGGACAATAAAGCCCTCCCTATCCCTACCCGATACTTTATCTTCAACTTTTTTATTGTTTCCTTCATTTTTATTGAAAATAAATGCCTTTCTGATGTGATATGTGATGGGAAAAGAGAGAAGAACGAGTTCGGCAAAAGGCAGATTCGAACTCGGGTCGATCGCGTCAAAAAAGCACGGTGCGCACTTTACCATCTACACCACTGAAGCTGATGATTAAGTGCCGTTTTTTAAAGTGTTGACTATCCCTATAACACATTTGTGGGTGGAGCTACTGTAAATAGCCTCTATCAACAAGGTGGGCTATTTGCACTCAAGTGTAAGTAGACACTCCGAAAAAAAAAATCCATAAACGCTTATAATGCGTGTATCTGGCAACTCGACTGAGGCTGAGCCCGCGTCCTCAATCACGACTCGCTCAAGGGACGAGGCCATGTAACCTTTTCACGATGAACCTGACCTGCCTTCCGTTTCCACTATCCTCTCACACATAACATAATTCTGCTCGTACATACACTGATTTTTTCAGGACATACATGAATTCTAAATTATATATGTACGTGAAAGGAGAAATGTACGTGGTGTGAGAGAGAAAGTAGCATGTGTAAGGAGAATTGTTGTGTGTTGAGGAGTGCAGAATGAATTCTGGTTGTACGGCCCCTCATACACACACTCGCATATGGAACACAAACCACACACACACACACATTATATATATATTAGATATAATATATATATATATATATAGATATATATATAATATATCTATACAGTGGGGGAAAAAAAGTATTGTCAGCCACCAATTGTGCAAGTTCTACCACTTAAAAAGATGAGAGAGGCCTGTAATTATCATAGGTATACCTCAACTATGAGAAACAAAATGAGAAAAAAAAAAATCCAGAAAATCACATTGAGGATTTTTAAAGAATTTATTTGCAAATTATGGTGGAAAATAAGTATTTGGTCAATAACAAAATTTCATCTCAATACTTTGTTATATACCCTTTGTTGGCAATGACAGAGGTCAAACGTTTTCTGTAAGTCTTCACAAGGTTTTCACACACTGTTGCTGGTATTTTGGCCCATTCCTCATGCAGATCTCCTCTAGAGCAGTAATGGTTTGGGGCTGTCGCTGGGCAACATGGATTTTCAACTCCTTCCAAAGATTTTCTATGGGGTTGAGATCTGGAGACTGGCTAGGCTACTCCAGGACCTTGAAATTCTTCTTACGAAGCCACTCCTTCATTGCACCGGGCGGTGTGTTTGGGATCATTGTAATGCTGAAAGACCCAGCCACGTTTCATCTTCAATGCCCTTGCTGATGGAAGGAGGTTTTCACTCAAAATCTCACGATACATGGCCCCATTCATTCTTTCGTTTACACAGATCAGTCGTCCTGGTCCCTTTGCAGAAAAACAGCCCCAAAGAATAATGTTTCCCCCCCCATGCTTCACAGTAGGTATGGTATTCTTTGGATGCAACTCAGCATTCTTACTCCTCCAAACACGACAAGTTGAGTTATTACCAAAAAGTTCTATTTTGGGTATATGACCACATGACCTTCTCCCATGCCTCCTTTGGATCATCCAGATGGTCTTTGGCAAACTTCCGACGGGCCTGGACATGTACTGGCTTAAGCAGGGGGACACGTCTGGCACTGCAGGATTTGAGTCCCTGGCGGCGCAGTGTGTTACTGATGGTAGCCTTTGTTACTTTGGTCCCAGCTCTCTGCAGATCATTCACTAGGTCCCCCCGTGTGGTTCTGGGATTTTTCACACAGTTCTTGTGATAATTTTGACCCCACGGGGTGAGATCTTGCGTGGAGCCCCAGATCGAGGAGATTATCAGTGGTCTTGTATGTCATCCATTTTCTAATAATTGCTCCCACAGTTGATTTCTTCACACCAAGATGCTTACCTATTGCAGATTCAGTCTTCCCAGGCTGGTGCAGGTCTACAATTTTGTTTCTGGTGTTCTTTGACAGTTCTTTGGTCTTGGCCATGGTGGAGTTTTGGAGTGTGACTGTTTGAGGTTGTGACAGGTGTCTTTTATACTGATAACGATTCAAACAGATGCCATTAATACAGGTAAAAAGTGGAGGACAGAGGAGCCTCTTAAAGAAGAAGTACAGGTCTGTGAGAGCCAGAAATCTTGCTGACCAAATACTTATTTTCCCGAGGAATTTACCAATAAATTCTTTAAAAAATCCTACAATGTGATTTTCGGGATTTTCTTTTCTCATTTTGTCTCTCATAATTGAGGTAAACCTATGATGAAAATTACAGGCCTCTATCATCTTTTTAAGTGGGAGAAATTGCAAAATTGGTGGCTGACTAAATAATTTTTCCCCCCACTGTGAAATGTTTAAAGTTTGTAGTTCTGTCGCTTATTAAAAGGATTCTACTTGAGGAAACCTGCGTGGTGTAGCAATCCTAAAGGAAGTATGAGGAAACTGGGAGCATATGGTGATTCTCCAGACGGCAACATGGTGATGAACTGGTAGCGGCAACACATGACAGAAGAAACTGCAGGGTATATATTCCTTAATGTTACCATGCATTTGTACTTCCTTAAATTTTTCGTGTGTGTTATACCATTGTATGTTTCTGTGAACCATTGAACTAGGAGGATCCTACACGCATCTGACCAAGGAAAAATAGGCCATGTATCAATCCAGCTTGTTCCCAGCCTGAAAGATCCAATGTATAAGAAAGGATATGTACGTTGTCTATACTTTCTGGGGGTGGTAGCTAAATGCTGGTTAATACATATGCACATTACAAATTTGGTTGTCACGCATCAAATGTTTTAGTGTGTGTGTCTAAAATGGTTTATTTGATAGTGTGCATTGAAAGGGCCACATAAAAGCCATCACACCAAGAATGCTAACTGTAACTTAACATTTTTTTAATCATTCCAATTCTAAAACAAGAGTCCACACCACAACTGTAACAAAAATACCATAGGTGAACAATGTTATAATCAAAATGATTTGGGATATTTTATCAGAAATGACTCCGTTTCAACTACTGGTGCAAAAGTCTGAATGATTTCAACACTCCTAGTTTACCGTCAGCAATGTATTTTTGTCATTTAGTTTAACTCAACTGAACCCCTAATTACACCTGGTATTAAGATGTGTTTTCATCAATCCGACTGCAAGTGGACAACTCTAAATACAGTCTATGAGCACGAAGCGCTTACAATGTGCACATCCGGTGTGCAGAATGATGCACTTGAACGCAGTGATACCGTGTTGCTTCAAGCGCATCATTCTGCACAACGGATGCGCACATTGTAAGCGCTTCGTGTTAAAAACTGCAAGCCAAAGGTGAAGAGAAATTGATGCGTAGTGTATTATATCTGTGCGATAGTTTTTTGAGCCTTTTCTTTTAACAGATTAAAATTGCAGTTACTATGCACGTTAAAAACTATTTATAGTCTTTTCTACACCCGTGTTTTGTTCTCACAGACACCCGGTAGCAAGTAACAAAACAACATTAAACTCCGGCAACAAGATAAAGTTCTTTTTGCAAAATCATAGACCTGTATTTACAAAACCAGTATAATGGGAACACAGAATGATCTTGGAGAGAGCTTTACCGAGCTGACTGCTGTAACCGAACGTGACCAGGGTTTAGAGGCTGAACGAATGACTGACAGCCACAGCGGAGAAAAGAGTTTGTGTGAACTTTAAATGTAAGGACATAAATATTCATATGTAGCTCACATTAAGCTATCGTATGGCTTCAGAAGTAACACAGAATAATTCGCACAATCGGGGGAAAAAAACAAAACAAATCTCTGATAAAAACCAGAATACATATGATAACTTAATAAAATATAACTTATATAGTGTGGGGAATAAAATAAATATGCCTCAAATCCAGCAGTTAAAATTTTCTAAAATTTGCAGCCATATAAGTTTACTTTTACAAAAATAAATTGGTATTTGACAACAAATTAGCCACCTTGCGCATTCTCTTTAGAGAGCAGCTCCCATCAGCATCTGTGAATTGGTGCATTTATTTAGTTAAATGCAGGTTTGTTCCTTCATCACAACTCTGCAACCTGTGTGTCAAGTAGAATTGCATGTTGTGTTTTGTTCTACTTAGGAGCATTTCTATGATGCACAGAGTGGATCAGGCTTCCTGGCTTGGAGGCTGAAGACTATACAAAGAAAGACAAAGCTTTGCCCTCTCTCATCTAGTTCTTCGAGTTCAGCAGTGGTGACAGGAGGTGGTCTGACACTCATCAGGAGTATAAACAACGAACATCAACTTGAGGTTGAGCAGTGTAAACAGGCTATTTCTTTGATGACCCATACCAATGATCAGGAGACTATATTCCAGAAGATGCGAGAGACATTTGAGTATCGACAGAGACTGATCCACAACACTGAAACTTCTGCTACAGTTTTGTCAGTGTTCCCAAGACTGTTGGACACAAAAGGATTAGTAAGTTTAAAATTACTGTGCATATTACTGTAAATAAAGTGTCAGTAAGGAAGCATACAATTAATCCACACAATTTAACTGGTATATTAAAAGACTTTTGAAGTAACATCAATTAGATCTGATAAATAGAGCCCGACCGATATGGGTTTTTTGGGGCCGATACCGGTATTAGGGAGAGGAACAAAAGGCCGATACCGATATATCGGCCGATATTCTTTGTGTATATTATAGTACAGTACCAGTCAAAAGTTTGGCATTTAACAATAAACTTGCGATGAGTGCGATGCACAAAGTAACGGGGTGTTAGTTGTAACACGTGGTTTGAATATTTATTTTACCATAGTAACATTTAAATTCTGGCTTAAATAAATTTATCTCAGTTTTTATTCTTCATTTAAAATTAGACAAATCTGCTATTATTTTAATCTCCAATCTGTTATTTATCAGTTCCCCTGACGTGCTATTCTATGACATTAGCGATGTAATTCACACTTTTACTTTAATACATTTTAATGATAAACGGTGAGAAACAGGTGAATAAAGACTGACCGTCAATGTTTTATGTTCAGAAATTATTATTTCAAGACATGTAAAGCATTTTTGCTCGTTTATGTGGGCCGTCCCAAGCATGGTTGCAATGTGCTCATTGTCAAACTCCAAAATCAGATTATTTTTAATTCTTAAAAAAAAACGCCATTATTTTATTTGAAAAAAAAAAAAAAAAAAAACATAAGTAAATAACTAAGTAGTGCTGTCACAATTTATTGTTAATAATACGTATAAATTTGAACACGTTAAAAAATTTGTTATTTGTTATTGTGATGTCTGTTAATCAAAGAACGAAAGAAAAAAAGAGGAAATCAATAACTTTTGTAGCTTTAAAGATTCATCTATATTGAATTTAGTGTTTGATAACTTTATTCAGTTTCTGTATATTTCCTAAGGGCACAGGTAGCTATGGAATGTGAAGATAAGTTTACTTAATAGAAGTATTTTTAAAGGCAAAGAACAAATGTTAAAATTGATAGCTCTCAATTATGCTGTAATTTTGAATGGCTAGTGAATGGTAAAATATTAGGGGAAAAACTATCTCCTAGAGACATCAGTATTATTGGTATCAGTGATACTGTCACGGTTGTACTACACTGAGGAGTGAGGAACGAGGAGACACAGGAGAATTTGCAGTAAACGGTCTTTAATCCTTCCAACACAGGGTATACAGAGCAGAAAGGAACACATGTAGCACAACATGAACATTCAATACCAGACAAGAGAGACTGGCACAGGCTATAACTTAAATAGGGCAGATAACGAGGGGCAGACAGCTGGTGAGGAGGAGAACTTAAGAAGGAGGACCCACCTGGAAACTAATGAACAATCAAACACACGGGAAAATTAGGTAGAGAGCACATGGGGCGCAACACACAACCCGAAGACAGTCTAGAATCCTGCCAGAACTCAGCTTTTGTCATAAAAAATGCCATTAAAAAATATAAAAAAACTACTGTTTGGTGTGTACATTAATTTGAGATGGTGCATTACTGCAATATAAAAGTATATTTAAAAACTTTAATGGTTCATTATTTTTGTAATCGTTTTACAGAGCTAATATACACATATATATTTAGTAAAGTTGTATCCAATTGTACTTGATTACTACTGTAGGATTCAGAACACCGAGCATGATTAAGTGTTGCCCGTATTAAAATAAAAAGCCATTTTGAGCAGATATCAGATCTTAAAGACGTTTCAGGCTGCCTTCTCCCACAACAGGTCTAATTGGGCGGCGATACAGGGGTAAAAATTGTGCCGGTCGTTGGTCAGGGCGTTGCGACTGCGGCGCACAGGCTTTTGTGTTCATAACAGAGGGCTCTCTCAACATTGATATCTCAAAACATTGATTTTGTGGGCTTTGCGTACACATCCTGCGTCTCTTGAAAGCCTGAAACCACAGAGCAGGGGCATAGCAGCCACAGGGGACGGGGGGACATGTCCCCCGCACTTTTAGAAAAAGGTGACTCTGTCCCCCGCACTTAGTTTGACCCACCGCCGATATTTCAGCCTGTGTTCTCTGATTTGTTTATTTAGATTTGAGTGAACTAGAAATCAGCCGAATTCACTTTGTTTGCTATTTTGGCGGTTTGGGGGTAAAATGCATCCCAGAAAAAAGCAGAGGATGATTAAATTTTATTTCAAACACTGTAAGTAGAGTTAGTCACGCTGACTACTAATAGCTCACGGTGGGAATTTCTACGTTATTAGTCACGTCATTAAGTGTTTTATCACCACATTTGAGTGATCATTGCAAAAAATTTGTTTATGTGTATACTGTATATATTCTGTTTATGTATATTATAGTATAGTACCAATCAAAAGTTTGGACACACGAATGGGAAAGTGTCCAAATTTTTCACTGGTACTGTGCTATAATATACACATAAAGAATATCGGCCGATATATTGATATCAGACTTTTTTTACTCCCTACTATCGGTATCGGCCCTCAAAAACCCTTATCAGTCAGGCTCTGAATGAAGGCCTGTCATTTGTGATTAATTTAATTCATAGCCAAGGTCTAATTGAATGTGAAAACAATTCTGTTTTGCGTTTTCACCATATTAGAAATACAACTAAAATTGAATGGGTGCATATTTCAAAATAAAAATATTATTTGTAGGTCAGATGAGGACTTTGCAAAAAAAATCGTTATATTCTTGTTCTTTACTGTCTATTTTCTTTCTTTAAATTTATTCCTTAACTCAGTTTAAAATCTTATGTATTAGTTCTTTAAATAAATACCAGTAACATTAGATGTCGGAGGCTGATGGATAAATGCACATTTAATCTGCAAAAATTTTCAAACGACAGCTTCCATGCCATTTGGTGATATGCAAGTTTATACATCAGGCCCCAGAAATTGTCCATGCACATATCGGGTATGTATAAAAAGAAACATATCAAGATGATGCACACTGACCGGACCCTCTAGATCCATGCGTATACGCACTCTTTGACTGGAGTGCGAGCAGAATAAGAAGCAAACAGCAAAAGAATATTTTCCCATCTGTTATCATTTAACATACACCTTTAGATGAAACTGACACTCTTAATAATGAAGTTCGCACTGAAATTCCAGGAAATTCTCATCCGAAATTACCAATTTATACTGAATTGAAAATATTGAGGAGTGGATGTGCTGCTTTCAGGAAAAATTTTCCTGTGGTAGGCTATGTGATTAAATGTTTTAATCACAGCAAGGATTGCTTGGCGTATGGCAATTCCACTTTATTAAATTGTGTTCTAAATAGCAATGCTCATGTTCTGAGAAAATACTTTTGCTTGATTAATGATCACTGATGTGAACTTGATTTGTCTGATGGCTTTGGAACATAGGCGCCACGATCAAGAAACCGCCACGACAGACATAAGGATGCGCTCGTTGATCAAACAGTCAATTGGCTGGTTTGAACAGGTCCGATGACAGTAGGACTGTTCACAGGTGTCGCGCACAGACAGTAGCCTAATGATAACCCCTTTCATGCTCTTCCCAATATTCTGACAAACACCATATTTAAAAGATAGAATTTGAAGGAAACTCTAAGATATGCGCGTTTTGTTTTCAAAATGTTTTGCTATTGACACAGTGAGTCAGACAGCTATTCCACCGCCAACAAAAATCCCCTAAGGTATCTCCTTCAAATTCATCTGCTATAACATTCTAAAATATATATTTCTTTTAGGCAATGGCATAAACCTCGATAGTGATTGGGGTCTAAAATGCGGGATTTATCGTCGGTATTTCATATTTTTCTAAGGGTTGTAGGCTACCCTAAAAACTGCATTAAACAGGTGTAACGTTGGATGGAGCAATAGCAGGAAATGATATCAGATGAGTTATGATATTATAAAAAGAGAACAAAGAGGAATGTTTTTTACTATTCAGTAAAGAAAAAAATTTATTTTGTTGTGAAAGTTAATGATATTCTATGGTTCGCTATAGGCTGCCCATGAAAGCATTATATTGCTCTTTTTTCAGTGTACATATATCAACAAAACTGCAATAAGTTGAATAGTTAAAATAACAATATCTACAGTCTAAATATCTAGACTGTATCCCACCCACTCCCCACCCTCCACAAAAAAAATTAAAATAAAACAAAAATTGCCCACCCAGGATAACTGCCAGACCACCCTTCTATAGTGCTCAAGAACCGGGCCTGGTTATTATTTGACCTAACGGGGAGTCTACACCGGATACGAGCGATGCGATCAAAGACCTCGTTAAGATCGAGGAATGTGACGCGTCATGTCGCGCCGGATCCAGTGTGTGTTAAATGCTCTCCTACTTGTCGCTTTGGATAAAAGCATCTGCAGAATTATTAAATGTAGTAAATGTACAGCAAGAATGTTATTGGATTCTGTTGTCGTGTTGCGCCGACTAGCGTCCGGGTAGATTATCCGATCCAAATAACGGCAAGGTCCGAATCGGCCCAGGCAACTCGTTAGCTCACCACCAGAGATCACCTGCTTACTACTATGGACTCTTGCACCACATACTGTTGCACTTCACCCGGACTACAGTTCCCATCATCTATTGCACTGATTACACACACACACAGCTGAATCCAATCAGACATGCTAACATAAGCCATGGACTTCCTACATTTCTCCTGCGAAGTATTGTAAGAGCATCTCGCTACTAGTCGATAGCTACTTTACAGAAGCCGTTCGGTCTAGCTTGAGTTTAGGGTCTAAGTCTAGTCACGTCTATTTCATGATTGCTGTTTCATGATTATCGCTGTCCGGGATTACCCCTCTCATCGCGCCCTGTCGACTACGGTTGGTTCCTCAACTGAACCATAGCCTGGTTTAGATAACCCCTTTGGATTGACCTGTTTGGACATTGGTAGATGGAGATCGACCACGCCCACTCACGGACTAACTGTGTCGCCTCAATATACCTGTTTTTTTTGGGGGGGCATAGTCTGACCCTTGCCTGTTTGAGTATGTTCTAGAATAAAGCTTTGCATATGGATCCGCAAGCATCTGGTCTCGTCGGCTCCGTAACACAAAGTTTGCGCCGAATACTTATCTTATCATACTTTATCATATTTTAGTACTTTAATTAATTACAGCTATGTTTCACTTGAGCTGACGGTAGAAAGGCAGGAGGAAAGAACGAGGAATTGTCTATTTTAAGGCAAGTTTTTTTTTTTATTTTTTATTGGACTAACTTGCCATGTTTTAAGGAATTATATATATATATAATTAGGATTAATCTTTTCTTTGTTCAATTTTATGTTCTCTTTAAATTGTTAAATACAATTTAAAAGTTATTTTTAAATTAGGGTTAGAGTTAGGGCTTTTGAGTACGATGTCACAAAAAATAGGTCCCTGTAAGCTGTCTTACGTCCTGTAAGATATCAAGTCTCCCAAAATTGCCATTAGGGTGCTCTAAACACGGCAATTGGTATTCTATATACATTATATGAACATGAATGTACTTTCTTTGTGTATTATGTACATAATTTGTTTGGCCGTTGAGGGTCACATCACCTGACAGCGGTCTCCCCACTTTGAAAATGGCTGCTACGCCTCTGCCACAGAGCTCCCCTCCTCCCCACGTAACATATGCCCTGTATGTATGTATTTATGAAGCTACTGACCAACTGGCCAGAATCTGTCTATAAGAATATATCAGAGAGACTCACACTGGGTTGCTGAAAACATTTGAAGAAACATTTCCAATCCGAATCTCTGCCCCATTTATCCAGCTGTCACAGCAGTAGAGTCTGTTAGTGATGGTCACTCTGTTCACGCTGAACGTCTTAATCAGATCCAGCTTCCACCACGGGTTGGTTTGTGTCGTAGTACAACTACATGTGTTGCTTTTCCCATCCAGAGCATTTTTGGCATACCAGTGGTCATGTAATGTCGACTGATCGGCTGTTCCCCATGTTGCTATGTTCACTGGAATAAGTTCAAGAGAAAACCTTATTTACAATTGCAGTTATGTTTTACAAATATTTATAGTTCTGCCAGGCTATTTAAGTCCATGAGTTTTCATCACGTGTCTGAAAATGTTTCACAGCAGCACAAACTCACTAACAAAAGATGCAATAGCGTTTAATTCACAAAATCTCACCTTCTTTTACTGCCTTTGTTTGAACTGAGAAAAACCCTTGAAATGAGAAACACAGAATGATGCTTAGTATTTAAAAAAAGTGACGTGACATGTGGCCCATACTCAGAATTAGTGCTCTGCATGTATCCCATCCAAAGTGCACACACACAAACCATGAACACACACCCAGAGCAGTGAGCAGCCAATGCTGCGGCACCCCTGGGAGCAGTTGGGGGTTTGGTGCCTTTGGGTTACGAGTTTTTTCCAGGGGGGGGAATCTCGAACCAATAGCACGAATTCCCCAATTTATTTATTATTTTTTCTCTGACTATAACCCTGTAGTATGTTAGATATACTTTACAAACTGCAGTTGTTGCATGTTTAAGGGTATTTAGATTAAAAAAAGAATAACACATTAAATTGTAATTGAGGGTCTTCTATTAAGTGTTTCTCTGTCTGAAAGATGAAGCTGAAAGCAGACTGTAGATCACTAAGATATTAAACAGATTGTGTTTTACTTACCCAGTAAAAATGACAGACTCTTGTAGAAATCCCTCAAGTTCATTTCAGGTGGTTCGTGATTCTTTCTGCTTTCATTTGAGTAAGTTTGAATGAATGTTGTTCCTGAGAGAAACACATTAGTTTAACGTTACATCAGAGTCACATCATCCTGTCTCTCCTCCCACTTTTATCTCTGACTAGAGAGAAAATGTTTGGAAAAATGTTTACAGATACAAACACACACAAAAATACAGTATTTTCCATAATTTAGTAACAAAACAAGTGAACGCATTTTCACTGAAAATAATGATAACTTGCAAATTCAGTTTAGTGATTAATGATATCAAAATATCAATGCTATTGAAATTGTGGCGGGTACTTTTATCTGAAGCAAGTCAAAGGATGAAGTTCATGTTGACATGCTTACCTGGTATGTTACATATAAACAGCAATAGCAAAATCCACCAAACTCTTTGTCAGCTGGCCTCTCCTGAGAGAAAACTGAGGGACAATCTTCCTGAACTACATTAAGGTTTGTATTCACTTTTGTATTCAAATTCAGTGCCACCACATTTGTACTTAAACTGTGTCGTTATTCCATGTCGTTCTAACTTGTATGACTTTCTTTCAGTGAAACACCAAGGATGAGGTTTTGAAGTGAATGAGAACTGAAGCTGTCAAGCTCCGAAATAACAAAAAATCATAACGGTGCAACAGAAGTGGTTCATATGAGAGTTTCTCAGTCTAGATCTGTCTTACTGCATGTTGTTGCACCTGCCATGTTTCAATTTGTCTTTTCTTTCCCATCTTATGGACATCTCAAGATCAACATACATTTGCATTTTGTTTTTTTATGCATGAAATCTGTCTGTCAAAACTACCTGAAAGCACACAAACACTGTCCTGCATATGTTCTGACATGAGGAGAAGATCTGTTTCTGATGATATTTAATCTTTAGTTGATCATATAGCAATGTAGTAAATCTTTGCCCCTCTTTGCCATTTGCCTCTACATCTACTGCTGTTCACTTCTTAGAATATTTTTCTTATTCACTGAGTTTTCTTCGAGTCATTTGCCTAGAAGGCCTGTTCCAAAAAATCATGAACTTGAATGTAAATGTAAATGTTCTCAAATTGCTTACTCAGAAGAGCACGAGCATGTGAGGAAGCACACTATGATTTCATCTGTACTGGTATCTTGAGCTTTGAAAGCAACAGCTCATCATGTGTTTTGCATTTTTCATGTTTAAGCTCCGCCAATATTAATCTGCTACAATTCTTACTTGCTTATTTCTACAAATGTCTGCTCAGTGTTTTTCTTGCCCCTGATGCACTTGTTTGCGCAGTTCGTTTGACTAGGCGTACATTCTTTTGCCTATGTAAATAATGTGGATGTCATTTTTTTGTGGAAAGAAGCTAAGAAAATGACACGTGATAGAGATTAATGAAATGTGACATGCTGATGATCAAAAAGGACCAGTGAGTTTGCAATCAGACCAAAAAACTATTCTTGGATGATACACTTTTAAGTTGATCCACTGAAGTGTTGGAATCATTCACCCACAAAGGTTTTTACAGTGCAAGTACTTAAGTACTTTGTGTATTTTTAATACTGTTAGTGTTCAGAAGATAACATATTCAGATGTTTGACCAAAAATCAAAACAAGAATAATATAGGATATTTAAAATTGAATATTTGACCAATATGCAAATCTGAATGATTGTCCTATTATCTTCAGTAGAGCATCTGTATTTTAAGTTGTTCTTTTTATAACGTTTACAAAACACTCATCAAAATATCAGAACACTGAAAAAAAAATTTCAAAGTTGTAGCGGATCAGCTCATGGGGAAATATGAATAATTAACCATAACTAGTTATATTTAACTATTCCTATTTAGATCCACTGAGATATTTATCTGACCAATCAGTGTCCCCGTCTGTCAAGTTTTTCTAAGACGTTAATTTCCTGGTTATGGGAAATAATTTTCTTACTGTACAATTCTATAAGTTTGTAACGTAAATCTGCATGATTATTGACTCCGGTTATGAGTAAACAATGAACACGTCAAGTGTGATACAAGTAAGGTTTTATTAACTACATAAACACTTAAACTAGTCTAACATACTACATACACATATAAGCCGTTCTAACATACACATACACACACACACACACGTACAGTTGGTTTAGGAAAGGGTTAAAGTTTAACTCAGCCTAGAAAGAGGCATAAAGAATGGATTTTATGAAACACTTTGCATGTATATTCAACAGAACAAAGCCTTCAGGGATACGTCAGATTCTGAGTTCAAACACACCTTTGTAAAAAGGTGTAACTGATACTTAATGTATCAATTAATAAGACTAAGTTTGATACTTAGCGAGTCTCGGCGGTCTGAAAGAGATTCCTGATGCAAATCTTAATGCTTCCCGTAGATCTTTGCTGAATTCGGTTCGATGAGAAGAACCAGTTTGAGTCATTGTCACTTGATGAATGGAAAGGACTATGCCGAAGAAAAGGCCTGGCACAGATGCTTTGGTACCCTGAAGCGTTTCTCACATCTTCAATCTTTGCTCTCTGAGGCGAACCACCGACTGGGTGGGTCCCTGGAGTGGGGCCTTTAAGGTCGGAGAAGATCCTCGCCTTTCAAGATGGGCTTGTCCAATGAGCCAAATGGAATTTCCGAGCGGGAGGTGGCAATTGTTGGAGGGTTTACGACCCTTTGTTCTCTTAGCATGGTAATTTGCAAATGGACTTAGATCGAAATTATTAACGATTCTCAGGGGCCTAATATATATTGCCTATGTACCACCATATAATATACACACTTGTTTCGATCATAAGAAGGCTAATTCATAGATACTAAACAAGGTAGAATTACACATAGTGAAAGGATTACAGGAATGGGTTCCCTCATAAGCATACTAAAATAGTCTAAGAATAACAAAGACAAAATACACAATGACAATAATATACTCAATGGCCTGAGGAAATATGTGTGTTCATTCAAATAACGGTTTTTCTATGAATTATCTAGAACACAGTCCATTTCTACTCTGTTTTTCCTTGGGACAAAGAGTGGGCTATCCTTCTCAAATTCCTGGGGGGTCATAAAACCAGTGACATCATGATTAGTTGTCATGGTGACCAAAAGGGGGATGGTGTCCAGCAGAAATCCTGGCATCCAGTTTAATGAGTGAGGGGACTGTGACGATTTGTTAACCTAAGGAATAATTGATTTTTTAATCCAATTAAAATTAGTGTGTCAGATTGGTCGAGACGCTACAAAGTGAATAAAAATAAAATATTGGAGTAAAAAAGAAAATACTATTACAGTAATTCTACTTCAAAATGTCATGTTTAATTCAATGTTACTTTATAATTAAATGTATAATTTACTACCAATTTCTTAGTAAGAATTGTTTCTACACCATTTGTTTCTCAGTGAAGGATGGTAGAAAACAGATTTAACCGTTTTAAACTATTTTAAAACATTGTTAATCCACTGCATCCCCTTTAAAGTGATTTGAATAGTAAGCACTGTATCTGTCCACAATTTGGCGACCCAACAGTACTAAAATGATTAATCATTTAAAAATAAACATGCTTGATCGATTTGTGGGTTTTGTTCATAGTTTTTGAGCATGAGAGAATGTCACAACCTGTCCACGTTGCGTCTAATTCCAAGTGTCATAAATGTTTCTTTAAAAAAACGTAGTGCTTGATTGCGTGTGCAGCCTTTGACCAACAATATGGGAAGTGTTTCACTAATTTACTATCCTAACTATGCATGCTGTTTGCATTTAGCTTTGTTCTTTACCACTTTAACCTTTAGTCCAAACACTGATCTACCAGTTTCCTTTTTTACTTGAACATTTTATGCATATTTAAAAAAACAAAAAAAAAGAAAGAAAAGAACATTTGACTTTATTTAAAACTTTATTTAAAACAATCAATAGTTTGAGGTATAAGTAAGAATAAATTAATACATTTAAAAACAATTATCTTAGATATTTTCAGCCACTTGATGGTGTCACATGCACAATTAAATGAATAGACTGATTATAATTTTGATCAGCCCTCTCTGTGCAGGAGCTTGATTTTAAATAGCAGTACATTAGCAGAATACAAACACTAACGCTCGCAAAATACATTCATAAACACAATCTCTCTCACACAAACACACAGATTAAATAAATGATGTATTGCCCTCTTCCCCATATTTTCAGCTCCTTTCTTCATTGTTCCCAGAGACGCTATATTGCACAGTTATAAATATGCTGAATTACATATACTTTGGCGGTGGGTTCATCAAGCGTCCAGTGCTCATCGACCAGTTTCAGAAAGCAAATGTGTGGGCAGCATCCTTACAACAGGAGGACTGCAAGGATCCCTGAGAGAATTACCAGAGCAGCTGAAAAGAAAAGAAGAATTATAAACTATCATAAACTTTTTGCTCCGCTAACTGACTCTTGGAAAGCATGACGCAAAAATTATACTACTTCTATAGGCTATAGAGGTCAGAAACCTTCCTGTATTGTACACCTGTTCCGTCTGTTGTGCAAATACATATCATGCACCAATACATTTCAAATAAGAGCATTTAGCAACTAAAGACTAGTCATTTGTGTCACACTTTTTTTTAACACGCTAGATATTTTCTGTGAAAATGCAGATTTTGCCAGGCTATAAGACATTGCCCTGATTTAACCGTATCGAATTCTTACCCTGTGATGCAGCATGATGCAGTGCATTGCTCCCTGCTGTAGTAGCAGGTTTTGCTGTAGTAGTCGTTGTCGCAATAGTAGAAACGGTAGTAGTGGTAGTATCAGAGTCTGTGTTTGTAGTGGGTGTTATTATGGCAACGTCTGAGCTGTTAGTGTTGGTCAGATCAACCGATGAATTTGTAGACATTCGTGTGACTGGAGACCCCAGAGTGCCTGTGGAAATGAAAACATTTAAATTTTGCTACTAACTGAAATCTCTTTTAGGTCTTCATTCATAGCGTCGCTCTCACCATTTGTAAAGTTGCCAGTGAAGAAATAGAGGAAAGTATTTGTGTTTGCCGCACGGGTGATGCTGCTGAGACCTGCAGCTACAAAAATGCACTGAATCCTAGTGCCGCTCACAGAGCCACGGAAGGATCTAGGGTTAAACTGCAAGAAAAAACACATACAAATTTATTGCTGCAAAGTAGGGGTCAGAGTAAGTGAAGTTTCCGTCCACTTCAAAGCATTCTATAAATCCTTCAGCTCTACTCTGCGTTTCTCTTCTTTTTTTCCGCTCACTGCTGTCGAACAAACATTTGCATTGTTTCTGATACTGTTTTTCATTGTTACTGTTCTACTGTATAGTTGTCTCAAAACACTGTATTTTAAAGCCATCCCTGTTGCTGTTCATTACCACATAATTTGTAGTCAAGAATATTTTGTGCAAAGCTTGGCAATGAAGAAAATGCTCTGTAAAGGGGAGTCTTACAGTCTTGTCCGGAGTCAGAATGGCGTTGTTCAGTGTGGCACGAATGAACTTCGCCACGCCATTGTCATTGGCACAAGAGTAGACGGTGTCATCATCACCCTATGAGAAGGAAAGGTAAATAAGTCTGAGAATCCAAATCTGAGATTTTTTTTTTCTTCTCCAAAATCACATTCTTAACAAAGGGAATTTACTTTTTTTGTAAACGTGGGCATATATGAGAAATAAATTTGATCTTTTTCAGACCTCCTTCTTGTCTCGAGACAGGCCAACTGCGATGTAACCGTTTGCATCTCCACTGAGCTCAAAAGTGAGATTGTCTGAGTCTCCATTCACCCCTCTTGTGGAGGTGAAAAAGCAGCTACTTGAGCTCGATGGATCACAGTTGGCTGGAGTGAAGAAACATGCCCTGTCCTTCTTACAGTTGTCCTTGGTGACTTTCTCCTGCAATGTTACATGCATATTAGCCATGAAATGTAATGCTGGAATTCATATTTAAGAAATGTATACAATCTTAAGTAAACTCATCAGTTTATAGCAATTTGCCATCCAACAAAACACAATAGCTTTTAACATCAATGGTTTTACTTCACCTGCACCACAAAAAAGCACCACAATCATGTCCAAGAACAAAAAACTGGCTCGCCAGTCTGTTTCCACTTACATTTGTTGTACCGTTATTAGCTGTAGATACTCCAGAGGCAGTAGATGCAGTGGTATTTGAGGATGCAGTGGCATTTGATGTTGCTGTGGAATTAGATGTGGTGGTGTTCGGGGCCGTTGTGGTGGAATTTGTACTGGGTATTATTACTGAAACGTCTGTGCTGTTAGGGTTGCTTAAGTCCACTGACCCATTTGTGGTCAGTCTACTGACTGGAGAATCCAGAGAACCTGGAAAAGGAGTAAATTGAGGAGTAAGATTTACTTCTGTTGCAAACCAAAATATATATCACTTGATCAGTGTTGCACTCACCATTTAAGACACTGCCTGTTAAAAAGAAGACATAAGTGTCTGGGGTTGCCGCACGAGTGATGCTGCCGAGACCTGCAGCATTGAAAATGCACTGAATCTTTCCTCTATTCACTGAACCACGGAAACTTCCAGGGATGAACTGCAGCGAGACAGAAATAGTATTACTGGGAAAGTCTATTTTAGTGTGTTACAGTATATTTTAATGGGCTTTTATGCATTATTGCATCTTTACACAAATTTTAGAAGCAACCTTTGAGACCTGTGTGGATAGTACCATTTTCTGTTTTCATATACTACTACATTGTTTACTGTGAAGAATATCCTTTGCTAAAATTGGCATTGTATTATTTATACAGAAGGCTCTCTGAAAATGGGTCTTACTGTGTTATCCTGAGCCAGTCTTTGATTGTTCAGTATGGAACGGATGAACGTCAGTGCACCATTGACGTTGGCGCAAGAATAGACAGTGGCTCCTTGACCCTGAGGATGTGAAAAGTTCAAATTAGTCATGGAAACATACTTCAGGTTTAAAATGACAGTGGTTAAATATTAGATTGTATTAAAAGAAACATGATTGAAAAAACAACTGGATTTGATCTCTTACACTGCTGTCTCGAGAGAGGCCCGCTCCGATGTAACCATCTGACTCACCACTGAGTTCAAAGGTAAAATTATCTGCACTTCCGCTTACTCCTTTTGCAGAAAGGAAATAGCAGGATTCTTGTGCACCTGGATTACAGGTAGGTGGAGCAGAGAAACATGCTCTATCCCTCCTGCAGTTATCCCTGCCAGGAATATCCTGCAGTGAACAAGAAGTAACATTAAATAGAAACAAATATATAAATGCTGGGTATAGTAGATAACTTGTAAAAGTAATTTTTATCCTTTAAAAGCAACTTTTACTTCAACAGTCAGAATTCTTATTATTTGCATTTTTAAGCAAGAAAACGGGCTTACTAGTGATATATTATTGATGTTGCTGTTGGTCAAGGTATTAGAGCCTGATGGTGTTGGGGTCAGGTTAGCAGTTATGTTGGGAGGACGTGTTTGAGTCTGGTTGGTGGTTATGTTGGGAGGGTGTGTTTGAGTCTGGTTGGTGGTTATGTTGGGAGGGTGTGTTTGGGGCAGGTTAGCGGTTATGTTGGAAGGGAGTGTTTGGGTCTGGTTTGTGGTTATGTTGGGAGGGTGTGTTTGAGTCTGGTTGGTGGTTATGTTGGGAGGGTGTGTTTGAGTCTGGTTGGTGGTTATGTTGGGAGGGTGTGTTTGAGTCTGGTTGATGGTTATGTTGGGAGGGTGTGTTTGAGTCTGGTTGGTGGTTATGTTGGGAGGGCGTGTTTGAGTCTGGTTGGTGGTTATGTTGGGTGGGCGTGTTTGAGTCTGGTTGGTGGTTATGTTGGGTGGGCGTGTTTGAGTCTGGTTGGTGGTTATGTTGGGTGGGCGTGTTTGAGTCTGGTTGGTGGTTATGTTGGGTGGGCGTGTTTGAGTCTGGTTGGTGGTTATGTTGGGTGGGCGTGTTTGAGTCTGGTTGGTGGTTATGTTGGGAGGATGTGTTTGAGTCAGGTTGGTGGTTATGTTGGGAGGCCGTATTTGGGGCAGGATGTTGGTTATGTTGGGAGGGCGTGTTTGGTTCAGGTTGGTGGTTATGTTGGGAGGGCGTGTTTGAGTCTGGTTTGTGGTTATGTTGGGAGGGTGTGTTTGAGTCTGGTTGGTGGTTATGTTGGGAGGGTTCTCCCTCGTTTATGTTAAAAATCTCGGCAACAGTGTGTTTGGGTCAGGTTGGTGGTTATGTTGGGAGGGTGTGTTTGAGTCTGGTTGGTGGTTATGTTGGGAGGGTGTGTTTGGGTCAGGTTGGTGGTTATGTTGGGAGGGAGTGTTTGGGTCTGGTTGGTGGTTATGTTGGGAGGGTGTGTTTGGGTCTGGTTGGTGGTTATGTTGGGAGGGTGTGTCTGGGTCAAGTTTGTAGAAGCCGCCGTGGTGGTTGATGTTGCTGTGGTATTAGATGCAGTGGCATTTGTACTAGGTGTTATTACTGAAATGTCAGTGCTGTTAGGGTTGCTTAAGTCCACAGACCCATTTGTTGTCAGTCTACTGACTGGAGAATCCAGAGAACCTTGAAGAATGAGTAGAGGGAAGACAATGGTTTACTTCTGTTTCACAACAAAATATATGTCAGTTACTTGATGAAAGTATTGCACTGACCATTTGATATGCTGCCTGTTACAAGGAAGACAAAAGTGCCTGTGGTTGCAGACCGGCTGGTGCTGCTGAGACCTGCAGCATTAAAAATGCATTGAATCTTTCTACCAATCACTGAGCCACGGAAGCTTCCAGGGATGAACTGCAGCAAAACAGAAGTAATATTACTTAATATTACACTGCTAAGATGGCACATAAACTGCTTCTGAGAATGCATATACAGTGCTGTGGGAAAATCTTTGCAATTGCTGACACAAAAATTATCTGAAACATACAAGCAAGCTTTGCTCAGAATGGCTGAAAATCAAGAAAATGTACTGTAAGTTTTGGCTAGTCAATGCAGTGCAGTACTTATTGAAATGCTCTGGCATTTTACTTATTTTACTTACTTATTTACTTAAAATGCACAGCTCATGCCTAAAAGCCTTCAAATATCAGAGAACTAAAGCTTGAGTGGGCCACAATTCGTCTACAGCAGTAAATAACTACAGGCATTTGATTGTGTTATTGCTGGTTGTTACAGGTCACTAGCTAGAGGATGTGGCAGTCAAAGCTATTATATTTTAATCAGATTGTATGCATTAATGGTCTCTGAAAAAGGGCCTTACTATATTATCCTGAGTCAGTATTTGATTGTTCAGTGTGGAACGAATTAACCTCAGTGCACCATTGAATTTGGCGCAAGAGTAGACGGTGGCACCTTGACCCTATGGACAAGAAAAGTAGATTAAAAATAGATTAGTCAGACAACCAGATACCATTATTTTATTTTATTGAATGTAATGTTTAATATTTAAGCACTTTAATCTTAATCTCTAAAATAAATGTCTGATAAAAAAAGCAACTGGATTTGATATCTTACACTGCTGTCTCGAGAGAGGCCAGCTCCAATGTAACCATCTGTCTCGCCACTGAGCTCAAAAGTAAAATTATCTGCATTTCCGCTTACTCCTCTTGTGGAGAGAAAATAGCAGGAACCCTCTGCACCTGGATTACAGGTAGGTGGAGCGGAGAAACATGCCCTATCCCTCCTGCAGTTATCCCTGCCAGTGATGTCCTGCAATAAAAAATAACTTGCGCTTTAACTGTCAAGATGGCTACTTGCATTTTTAAACAGGAAATAAAGTTTGACTTACTGGTGACTGAGTATTAGAGCCTGATGTTGTTCTAATGTTTGTTACAGTGAGTGGGCCTGTCTGGGTCGGGTTTGTGGTAATATTGGGAGGCCGTGTCTGGGTCAAGTTTGTGATGTTGGGAGGGTGTGTTTGGGTCAGATTGGCGATTATGTTGGGAGGGGGTGTTTGGGTCAGGTTGGTGGTTATGTTAGGAGGGTGTGTTTGGGGCAGGTTAGCAGTTATGTTGGGAGGGTGTGTCAGGCTCATGTTGGTAGTTATGTTGGGAGGGTGTGTTTGGGTCAGATTAGCGATTATGTTGGGAGGGGGTGTTTGGGTCAGGTTGGTGGTTATGTTGGGAGGGTGTGTTTGAGTCTGGTTGGTGGTTATGTTGGGAGGGTGTGTTTGAGTCAGGTTGGTGGTTATGTTGGGAGGCTGTGTTTGGTTCAGATTGGTGGTTATGTTGGGAGGGCGTGTTTGAGTCTGGTTTGTGGTTATGTTGGGAGGGTGTGTTTGAGTCCTGTTGATGTTTAGGTTGTAGGAGGTTTTTGAGTCTGGTTGATGGTTTATGTTGGGCCGACTTGTGTTTGGTCTGGTTGCTGGTTTATATTTCTTATGGTAGGTGTGTCAGTTTGGGTCTGGTTTGTGGTTATGTTGGGAGGGTGTGTTTGGGGCAGGTTAGCGGTTATGTTGGAAGGGAGTGTTTGGGTCTGGTTTGTGGTTATGTTGGGAGGGTGTGTTTGGGTCTGGTTGGTGGTTATGTTGGGAGGATGTGTTTGAGTCTGGTTGATGGTTATGTTGGGAGGATGTGTTTGAGTCTGGTTGCTGGTTATGTTGGGAGGGTGTGTTTGAGTCTGGTTGATGGTTATGTTGGGAGGGTGTGTTTGAGTCTGGTTGATGGTTATATTGGGAGGGTGTGTTTGAGTCTGGTTGATGGTTATATTGGGAGGGTGTGTTTGAGTCTGGTTGATGGTTATATTGGGAGGGTGTGTTTGAGTCTGGTTGATGGTTATATTGGGAGGGTGTGTTTGAGTCTGGTTGATGGTTATATTGGGAGGGTGTGTTTGAGTCTGGTTGGTGGTCCGGTTGAGCGTGACCCATTTTGGTTCACGTTAAGGTCCTGTGGGAGGACTTCTGGGTCAAGTTTGTTGAAGCCGCAGTGGTGGTTGATGTTGCTGTGGTATTAGATGCAGTGGCATTTGTACTAGGTGTTATTACTGAAACGTCAGTGCTGTTAGGGTTGCTTAAGTCCACAGACCCATTTGTGGTCAGTCTACTGACTGGAGAATCCAGAGAACCTGGAAGAATGAGTAGAGGGAAGACAATGGTTTACTTCTGTTTCACAACAAAATAAATGTCAGTTACTTGATGAAAGTGTTGCACTGACCATTTGATATGCTGCCTGTTACAAGGAAGACAAAAGTGCCTGTGGTTGCAGACCGGGTGGTGCTGCTGAGACCTGCAGCATTAAAAATGCATTGAATCTTTCTACCAATCACTGAGCCACGGAAGCTTCCAGGGATGAACTGCAGCAAAACAGAAGTAATATTACTTAATATTACACTGCTAAGATGGCACATAAACTGCTTCTGAGAATGCATATACAGTGCTGTGGGAAAATCTTTGCGATTGCTGACACAAAAATTATCTGAAACATACAAGCAAGCTTTGCTCAGAATGGCTGAAAATCAAGAAAATGTACTGTAAGTTTTGGCTAGTCAATGCAGTGCAGTACTTAAACACTATTGAAATGCTCTGGCATTTTACTTATTTTACTTACTTAATTACTTAAAATGCACAGCTCATGCCTAAAAGCCTTCAAATATCAGAGAACTAAAGCTTGAGTGGGCCACAATTCGTCTACAGCAGTAAATAACTACAGGCATTTGATTGTGTTATTGCTGGTTGTTACAGGTCACTAGCTAGAGGATGTGGCAGTCAAAGCTATTATATTTTAATCAGATTGTATGCATTAATGGTCTCTGAAAAAGGGCCTTACTATATTATCCTGAGTCAGTATTTGATTGTTCAGTGTGGAACGAATTAACCTCAGTGCACCATTGAATTTGGCGCAAGAGTAGACGGTGGCACCTTGACCCTATGGACAAGAAAAGTAGATTAAAAATAGATTAGTCAGACAACCAGATACCATTATTTTATTGTATTGAATGTAATGTTTAATATTTAAGCACTTTAATCTCAATCTCTAAAATAAATGTCTGATAAAAAAAAGCAACTGGATTTGATATCTTACACTGCTGTCTCGAGAGAGGCCAGCTCCAATGTAACCATCTGTCTCGCCACTGAGCTCAAAAGTAAAATTATCTGCATTTCCGCTTACACCTCTTGTGGAGAGAAAATAGCAGGAACCCTCTGCACCTGGATTACAGGTAGGTGGAGCGGAGAAACATGCCCTATCCCTCCTGCAGTTATCCCTGCCAGTGATGTCCTGCAATAAAAAATAACTTGCGCTTTAACTGTCAAGATGGCTACTTGCATTTATAAACAGGAAATAAAGTTTGACTTACTGGTGACTGAGTATTAGAGCCTGATGTTGTTCTAATGTTTGTTACAGTGAGTGGGCCTGTCTGGGTCGGGTTTGTGGTAATATTGGGAGGCCGTGTCTGGGTCAATTTTGGATGTTGGAGAGCGTGTGTTTGGTGCGGGATAGCTTTAATTTTGCGGAGTGTGTCTGTGTCATGGTTTGGCGGTTTAATGTGGTTAGGGTGGTTTGGGTCATTGGTGGTTATGTTGGAAGGGAGTGTTTGGGTCTGGTTTGTGGTTATGTTGGGAGGGTGTGTTTGGGGCAGGTTGGCGGTTATGTTGGAAGGGAGTGTTTGGGTCTGGTTTGTGGTTATGTTGGGAGGGTGTGTTTGGGGCAGGTTGGCGGTTATGTTGGAAGGGTGTGTTTGGGTCTGGTTTGTGGTTATGTTGGGAGGGTGTGTTTGAGTCTGGTTGGTGGTTATGTTGGGAGGATGTGTTTGAGTCCTGGTTTGTGATGTTTTTATGTTTTTGGAGTATGTTTGTGAAGATCTGGTTGATGGGTTGTTGGGGGGTGTGTTTTGAGTCTGGTTGATGGTTATGTGGGACGGTATGCTGTTTTGAGGAGTCTGGTTGGGGTTATGATTTTGGGACAGGGCAGCGTGTTTGAGTCTGGTCGGTGGTTATGTTGGGCGGGTGTGTTTGGGTCGGGTCGGTGGTTATCTTTGGTATGGTGTGTCTGCGGCAGGTTGGTGGTTATGTTGGGAGGGTGTGTTTGAGTCTGTTGTGGTTATTTTGGGAGTTGCTGGTCTGGGCCAGTTGTGGTCATGTGAGGTGACCCATTTTGGTCATGGGGGGGGGGGGGGGGGCGTGAGTGTCATGTTGGAGGATGCTTTCTGTCGTCATTTGTATAAGCTTCGTCAGTGGTGGTTGATGTTGCTGTGGTATTAGATGCAGTGGCATTTGTACTAGGTGATATTACTGAAACGTCAGTGCTGTTAGGGTTGCTTAAGTCCACAGACCCATTTGTTGTCAGTCTACTGACTGGAGAATCCAGAGAACCTGGAAGAATAAGTAGAGGGAAGACAATGGTTTACTTCTGTTTCACAACAAAATATATGTCAGTTACTTGATGAAAGTGTTGCACTGACCATTTGATATGCTGCCTGTTACAAGGAAGACAAAAGTGCCTGTGGTTGCAGACGTGTGTGACTATGCTGCTGCGAAGCGAACCCCCGCAGCATTAAAAAGTCGCAGTTGAATCTTTCTGCCCATCACTGAGCCACGTGAAGCTTCAGCTATGAACTGCACCCCTCATACAAGGAGTCGCGTAACTTACTTAATATTACACTGCTAAGATGGCACATAAACTGCTTCTGAGAATGCATATACAGTGCTGTGGGAAAATCTTTGCGATTGCTCACACAAAAATTATCTGAAACATACAAGCAAGCTTTGCTCAGAATGGCTGAAAATCAAGAAAATGTACTGTAAGTTTTGGCTAGTCAATGCAGTGCAGTACTTAAACACTATTGAAATGCTCTGGCATTTTACTTATTTTACTTACTTAATTACTTAAAATGCACAGCTCATGCCTAAAAGCCTTCAAATATCAGAGAACAGCAGTATATAACTACAGGCATTTGATTGTGTTATTGCTGGTTGTTACAGGTCACTAGCTAGAGGATGTGGCAGTCAAAGCTATTATATTTTAATCAGATTGTATGCATTAATGGTCTCTGAAAAAGGGCCTTACTATATTATCCTGAGTCAGTATTTGATTGTTCAGTGTGGAACGAATTAACCTCAGTGCACCATTGAATTTGGCGCAAGAGTAGACGGTGGCACCTTGACCCTATGGACAAGAAAAGTAGATTAAAAATAGATTAGTCAGACAACCAGATACCATTATTTTATTGTATTGAATGTAATGTTTAATATTTAAGCACTTTAATCTCAATCTCTAAAATAAATGTCTGATAATAAAAGCAACTGGATTTGATATCTTACACTGCTGTCTCGAGAGAGGCCAGCTCCAATGTAACCATCTGTCTCGCCACTGAGCTCAAAAGTAAAATTATCTGCATTTCCGCTTACTCCTCTTGTGGAGAGAAAATAGCAGGAACCCTCTGCACCTGGATTACAGGTAGGTGGAGCGGAGAAACATGCCCTATCCCTCCTGCAGTTATCCCTGCCAGTGATGTCCTGCAATAAAAAATAACTTGCGCTTTAACTGTCAAGATGGCTACTTGCATTTTTAAACAGGAAATAAAGTTTGACTTACTGGTGACTGAGTATTAGAGCCTGATGTTGTTCTAATGTTTGTTACAGTGAGTGGGCCTGTCTGGGTCGGGTTTGTGGTAATATTGGGAGGCCGTGTCTGGGTCAAGTTTGTGATGTTGGGAGGGTGTGTTTGGGTCAGATTAGCGGTTATGTTGGGAGGGTGTGTTTGGGTCAGGTTGGTGGTTATGTTGGGAGGGTGTGTTTGGGTCAGGTTGGTGGTTATGTTGGGAGGCTGTGTTTGGGTCAGGTTGGCGGTTATGTTGGGAGGGTGTGTTTGGGTCAGGTTGGCGGTTATGTTGGGAGGGTGTGTTTGGGTCAGGTTGGCGGTTATGTTGGGAGGGTGTGTTTGGGGCAGGTTAGCGGTTATGTTGGAAGGGAGTGTTTGGGTCTGGTTTGTGGTTATGTTGGGAGGGTGTGTTTGGGTCAGGTTGGCGGTTATGTTGGGAGGGTGTGTTTGAGTCAGGTTGGTGGTTATGTTGGGAGGCCGTATTTGGGGCAGGATGTTGGTTATGTTGGCAGGGCTTGTTTGGAGCAGGTTACAGTAGCTTTGGGCGAGGGTGTGTCCTGGGTCCATTTGGGGCGGTTATGTTTTGGATATCGTCCGTTGTTTGGGGTCATGTTGCGGTGGTTCTGTTCGGAGGGTGGTTTGGTGCAGGGTTATCGGTTAGGGTTGGAGGTGATTTGTGCAGGTTGGTGGTTTATGTTGGAGGTGGTTGGGGGCAGTTAGCAGTTTGTTGGGAGTGTGTGTCCCCAGGCTCTGTTTGGTAGTTATGTTTTGAGGGTGTTTTGGTCAGGATCGGTGATATTGGGAGTTGTTTTGGGGCAGGTTAGGCGGTCATATGTGGAGGGTGTATTGGGGTTCAGAGTGGCACGGCGTTTACATGTTGGTAGGGGTGTGGTTTGGGCAGGTTAGCAGTTCATGGTTTGGGAGGTTGTCAGGGTCAGGATTGGCGGTGTATGTTGGATGTGTGGTTTAGTCTGTCAGGTTAGCGGTTATGTTGGAAGGGAGTGTTTGGGTCTGGTTTGTGGTTATGTTGGGAGGGTGTGTTTGGGGCAGGTTAGCGGTTATGTTGGGAGGGGGTGTTTGGGTCAGGTTGGCGGTTATGTTGGGAGGGTGTGTTTGGGGCAGGTTAGCGGTTATGTTGCTAGGGTGTGTTTGGGGCAGGTTGGCAGTTATGTTGGCAGGCTGTGTTTGGGTTAAGTTGGGGGTCAGGTTGGTGGTCATGTTAAGAGGGCCCAACTGGGTTGGGTTTGTGGTCATATTAAAAGGGACCATCTGATTTGGAGCTGTGGTCATGTTGAGAAGGCCCATCTGGCTTTGGTTTGTGGTCATGTTGGGAGGGCGTGTTTGGGTCAGGTTGGTGGTCATGTTGAGAGGGCCCACCTGGGTCGGGTTTGTGGTCAGGTGTGTGGTGATGTTGAGAGGGCCCATCTGGGTTGGGTTTGTGGTCATGTTGAGAGGGCCCATCTGGGTTGGGTTTGTGGTCATGTTAAAAGGGCTCATTTGGTTTGGGTTTGTGGTCATGTTGAGAGGGCCCATCTGGGATGGGTTTGTAGTAATATTAAGAGGGCCTGTCTGGATAAGGCTGGTGGTCATGTTGAGAGGACCCATCTGGGTTGGGTTTGTGGTCATGTTGAGAGGTCCTATCTGAATCGGGTTTGTGGTCATGTTAAAAGGGCTCATTTGGTTTGGGTTTGTGGTCATGTTGAGAGGGCCCATCTGGGTTGGGTTTGTGGTCCTTCTTAAAAGGAGACCTCAATTTGTTTTGGCGGTGTTTGTGTGCATGTTGATGCAGGGCCCACTCTGGTCATGGGGTTTGATAGTAAAATCTTAAAGTAAGGAGGGCCCCCTGTTCGGGATCGGTCTGGTCTGTGTCCTGTGTGAAGAGGACGCCATCTGGGTTTGGTGTGTGGTCATGTTGAGAGGGCCCATCTGGGTTGGGTTTGTGGTCATGTTAAAAGGGCTCATTTGGTTTGGGTTTGTGGTCATGTTGAGAGGGCCCATCTGGGATGGGTTTGCTCCTTGTTATTACATCTTAGAGGGGGCGCCCGTCTGGATAAGGCTGGTGGCTCTTCGTCTGCAGGTGACGCCATCAGGGGTTGCCGGTTTTGCTGGGTTTTCATCGTTGCGACAGTACTATCCTATCGTAATATCGCGGTTTGTTGTCACTCCCCTTTTTAAATGGCTTTCCAATTGTTGGTTTGGCGTCTTAGTTTGGTCCATGCCCTCTCCTCTCCCAGCGACAGGGCCATCTGGGCTGCGGTTTGTGTCATGTTAGGAAGGGCTCATTTGCTTTGGGTTTGTGTGTCCTGTTGAGGAGGGCCCATCCTTGGATGGGTTTGTATAAATTAATAGGGGCCTCTCTGCTGGATACGTCCGCTCTGGTGGTCATGTTTGAGACAGGACCCATCGGTCGTTGGGATTTGTGGTACATGTTTGAGGGGCCATCTGGGTTTGGCGAATTCTTGTGGTCATGTTAAGAATGGCCCAGCGCACCTGGGTCGGGAGTTTGTGTCAGGTGTGTGGTGCATGATGTTGACGATGCCAGAGCACCCACACTGGGTTGTGGATCATACTTGCTGGTCCATTTCTGCGAGGTGCCCATGCAAATACTTATCTGGGTTTGTGGCTGGTCCACATCGTTGAAAATTCGTCATTCTTGGCTTGTGGTTGTGTTGCTCATGTGGAGAAAGGGCCGCATCTGGACTGGTTTGCTAGTAAGATTAGAGGGGCCTTTTCTCCCTGGATTTCTCGGCTGGTGGTCCAGTTTAGCAGGCACCCATCCTCGGGTTGCGTTGTGGTCATGTTTGACAGAGTTCCTAAGCTGAATCGGTTTGCTTGTCGATAGTTAAAAGTGCCTCCTTGGTTGGTTTCGGTCTTGTACCTTTTTGATAGGGCCTCATCCTGGGTATGGGTTTCTTGGTCTTCATCTGTTACAAAAGGGCTCAACTTTTGCGGTTTGGGCATTTGGCTGGTCCTGTTGACGAATTCCACCATCTGGGCATGAGTTGTTTGTAGCGTTATATTGACTTACCCAGGAGCTCACTTGTCTGGGATACGGCTTGGTGGTCATGTTAGAGGATCCCATTCTGGCGTTGTCGGTTTGTTGGTCAATGTTTGAGGGTCCCCATATCTGTTATGGTTTTGTGGTATTGTTAAAAGCTCCATTTTTGGTTCTTTGGTTTCGTGTGTCAGTTTAGCGGACGGTCCCCATCCTGGCGACTGGTGTATGTAGTAATGCATTTCAATCTACCTAGGCTCCCTGTCCTGACTTAAATGCCTGTGGTCATGTTGAGCCAGGACCCCATCTGGGGTGGGTGTGTGGGCATCGTTGACCAGGTTCCCTATCGTGATGTCGGGTTGTGGTCATCGTCTTAAAATGGCTGATCGTGATTCGGTTTTTGGTCATGTAAGCTAGTAGGGCCCGTCTGGTTTAGGTTCGGGTTATGTTGGGAGGGTCCTGTTGAGGTCAACTTTGGGTTATGTTGAAGGGACCGAGCTTTGTTTTAGGTTGGTGTTTCCTCACTTGGGTGGGTTCGTCTGGGTCGGTTTGTGGTCATGGTGGGGTGGTAGAGTCCGTGTGGTCAGGTTGGTGGTCATCGTAGAAAAGATATCCCCATCTGCCTGTAGAGTTGCTTTTCTCACTTGCTACTCCCACGTAACCACTACAGCTGCTTGTTGTATTGTTCCCATTGACTCCAAGCATCGTGCATGCTATCCCCAGGATAGCCACATAGATCCATTTACTCCTCATCAGTGATCTTTGTGTGCTTATATATCTGTTAATCTTGCACTTTTTTTACCTATAATTAAAAAAGAAAAGCTTGTATAATCAAAAAAAAAAATTTTGGACATTTTAAAATAGATTTTAAAAGCCATTAACAAAAGGCAGACTTTATCTGACCCTTTATGTTTCTACTTTGGCCCCTATCTTACACCCGAATCGCAGTGCGGGTCATCGCCAGGAGAGATCAGCTAATGTTTTCTTTTGCTAGTTTCAGCCGGACGCAGTCCTCACTTTCCCGTCCTGTGCCACGTTGTTTAAATAGCTAATGCATTTGCGCCCATTTGTGCACTCATGGGTGTGCTGGTCTGAAAACTAGGTGTGTTCAGGAGCATTGCTGTCACATTGCTATTTTGAGGCAACTAAAATAGACTGCCAAACTAAAACCTGGTCTAAAGTCAATGGCACAGTATTTATTTTTTTTTGTTATTTAAAGAGCGCGTTAATAATGGTCCACATGCAACGTACACGCTTACTTATTACCACACAGGATGCACAGCATCCCACACTCATGCCAATACATAAAAAATCTTTTTCTAAAGGATGACACTGCTCGTAAAATATTATTAATTGTGTAGGCTACATAATATAAAAATTCCTACCTGTCATAATGGATAGTCCCTGCATGCATCAGACGAGGCTCCTATTTGCTCATGAACGATCAGCTCCGTTTCCTCTCTGGAGACACGTTGTCTTTGCGCTTGCAAATTCCCATCTTGCTGTACCATTAGCAATTCCGCCATGGGGCCCATGTCTAGCCCCTACCCACCGGATAGGCTCTGATTGGTTATTGCACTTATGTCAAAACACTTGGAACAATGCTGAATTTTTTGACATCAATATTTTCAAAACGCTTGTGGCTTAGAATTGGGTGTTAAAGATAAAGAGATCCTCTGTAAATTAACAAAAAATAATATAATTGGGCCTAGCACTTCATCCGCGTCGGTAAGAGTTTATAGTGGGTGTAAATAACAACCTCACTCACACATTCATCTAATTTTGCATATAATATGACTAATCATCAGGCGTCGATCTTGAATCTTTCCTCCGATAAGCCTTATTCAGAAATCGTAGGAATCGACTTTTAAAGTCTGCTGTTTTTATTTGCTGTTTTTGTTTTTTTTGGGGCTTTTATCCTCTTTTCCAAATGATCAGAACAGATGAAACCAACATACAAACTTAGAAAGTACAATTATTAATATACTATAGAGTACTTTAACACCGCATTTTATTGAACACTAGCCTTAACTTTTTTGATCAAGTTCATCAGTAATATATCATGTGAAATATCGATATTGACTGGCTGCCTTTTTCCCTTTGTTTGGGTCTTTTTTATCCATCACTATCCAAATTATCATAAACAGAGGGAAATCCAACATGTAAAACCGGAGAAAGTAGTAAATTATTACTATAATTCTGTGCCATAGTAAAATGCATGTGCCAATTTTTTTGATCAGTTGACCAGTTATCTGCCCAATCAGGTATCTAGGTGACACATTTTATAGTTCTTGAGCGTATGGTACCTCTCATTGCATGGCACAGCGTACAGACCTACCCCACACTGACTGCACCTGTACTGTGTCTGCTGGCTGCTCTTAGAGCGTGCGCGATCAGAAAAAACAGAACCCCTGCTGCCTCTACCTCTAGCAACAGCTCTCCTATGGACACAAAGAACACGTCCACCGCTGCCACCCCCATCCCCATTGGGCAAAGAGTCGAAATCATCACTTGTTTTCCCGGCGATCACATTTCCAAAAGGCAAAAATTTCCCCCGATATCAGTCAGAATCGCGAATACCATTTGCAACATATCCCACGGTACAACCTTTTTATTAGCATTTGCTATGATTTCTCCCAATCTCCCATTTTACCACGCAACTGCATGAACTGAACTGCTCGCAATCAATGACGAAATAGCTCACTTTAGCGCTGCGATGCTCGAACCTTTATGATCATGACATGACTTCAGTTTGGTCTCGAATCGAATGCTACATGTCGTCCCCACACATGACGGCGTTTACATCTGCTCTGCATAAAACTCCTCGCATTTGAACAGTCATGCAAATAATTAAACTGATACAAATAGATCTTACAGTCGCTGCTTACAGAAGCGCCAGATTGTCCAAAACCGAAAAACACAAAAATCAACAATAAACAACAAAAAACAAAAAAAAACATCAAAACGGGAAAACAACACAACAAAAACACTCAAAAAAAAAAAAAAAAAAAAAACAACCCATAAAAAAACAAACAAAACATAAAAGAGTCAAAAAAAACAAAAAAACACAACAAAAAAACCATCAAAAAAACACAAAAAATCAAAAAACAACAACAAAAAAAAAAATCAAACAAAACCACCACCCAACACAACAATCACCACCCAAACATACAAAAAACCCAAAAAATCAAAACACAGGTCAACCAAAAACAAACATCACAATCAAAACAAAAAAACCAACAAACATCCAAACAAACAAAAAAACAAAAAAAAAAACAAACATCCCATCACAAAAAAACCATCATAAACAGCAAAAACACAAAAAAAATAAAAAAAAAAACAAAAAAAGAAAAAAAAAAATAAAACTCCTAATCCTAGAAAAAAAAAACAAACAAAATAAACCAAAAAAAAAAAAAAATTGCACACAAAAAAAAAAATCAAAAAACAAAGTCACAAAACCTCAAAGCAAAAAAAACAACAAAAAAAACAAAACAAAAAAAAAAAAAAAAAAACAACAAAACAAAAAAATCCAAGAAAAAAAAAAAAAACAAAAAAAAACAAATAAAACAATACACAACAAACAAAAAAAAAAAAAAACAAAAACAAAAAAAAAACAAAAAAAAAAAAACACCAAAAAAAAAAAAAATCATCAAACAAACACACCAACAAAAAAAAAAGGAATATTAAAAAAAAACACAATCAAAAAATCAACAACAAAAATAATCAATACTTCCACAAAAACAAACTTCATTAAAAAAAAAAAAAAGACAAAAAACAAAAAAAAAAAAAAAAAAAATGCAATCAAAAAAACAACCAACAAAACAAAAACACAAAAACAAGGTCAAAAAAAATACAAAAACAAAAAAATCCAATCTTAAAAAAAAAAAAAAACACACAAAACCACACACAAAACACACAAAAAATAACCAAAAATAAAACCAAAAAAAAAAAAACAATAACAAAAATGAAACACCAAAAAAACCAAAAGATAAAACAAAAAAAAACAAACAACATCAAACAAAACACAAAAACAAAAAACATCAAAAAACACAAACAAAAAAAATCAAAAATCAAATACCCTCTTATCGCTGCACAACTATCAAAGACACAAATCAAAATTACAAAAAAATACAACAAAATACCAAGAACTACCAAAACCCAAAAAACAAACATAAACAAAAAAAAAACAACAAAAAAAACAAAAACAAAAAAACACAAAAAAACACAAAAAACCACCAAAAACCCAAAAAAATCAACATCACCCAAGAACAAAAAAAAAAAACAAAAAAATAAAACTAACAGCAAAGAAACTCAAAAACAAAAACAAACACAAAACCAAAAAAAAACTCAAAACAAAAAAAAATACACCATATCCAAATACCCACAAAGACCAACTCCAAACACAAAAAAAATCAAAATACAAAACAAATCAAACACAAAACAAACACAAAAAAAAAAATTTCAAAAAAAAAAAAAAAAACAAAAAAAAAAAAAAAAAAAAAAAAAAAAAAAAAAAAAAAAAAAAAACAAAACAAACAAACAAACAAAACACCAAACCATCAACAACAAAATTCAAAAAAATAAAAAAAAAAAAAACCACACCACAAAAAAGCCACACAAACAAACACAAAGAACACACAAAAATCAAAAACTCCAAAAAAATCAAAAAACATAATATCCAACAAACAACAAATCCAAAAACAAAAAAAAAAAAAACCAAATAACTAACAACCAAAACAAAACAAAAAAATCAACCAAAAAAAAAAATCAGAAAAAAACAAAACCAGACAAAATTCAAAACAAAAAACAAAACAAAAACAACCAAAATCAAAACACACCCCCAACAAAAAAAACCAAAAAAAAAAATCAACCAAAACAAAAAACAACAAAAAACAAACCAAACAAAAAACAAAAAACAAACAATAAAAAAAACAACAACAACAAAAACAAAAAAAAAAAAACAAAAAAAAAACAAAAAAATCAAAAAACAACAACAAAAAAAAAAAAACAAAAAAAAAAAAAACAAAAAACAAACAACAACAAAAAAAAAAAAAAAAAAAAAAAAAAAAAAAAAAAAAAAAAAAAAAAAAAAAAAAAAAAAAAAAAAAAAAGCAAAAAACCAAAACAAAAACTCAACACTCACAAAACACCAACACAACAAAGCAATCACCGAAAAAAAAAAAGCAAACCCACAAAAAACAGAAAAAACAAAAACACAAAAACAAAAACAAAAAAATCAAAAAACAAAAAGAAAAAAAAAAACAAAAAAAAAAAAAAACAAACCACAAAAAAAAACCAAAAAAACCAAAAAAAAAAAAAAAAAAAAAAAAAAAAAAAAAAGTCAAAAAACAAACCCAAAAAAAAAGAAAAAAGCACAAAAAAAAAAAACAACAAAACACCAACCAAAACAAAACAAAAAGAAAAAAAAACACAAAAAAAAAAAAACAACAAAAAAAAAACTTCAAACAAAAAAAAAAAAAAAAACAACAACAAAAAACAAAAAACAAAAAAAAAAAAAAACACAAATCAAAAAAAAAATCAAAACAAAACAACAAAAACCAAACCCTATCTCAACAAAAAAACACAAGCAAAAAAACAAAAACAAATAGCAAAGTCAGAATTTACCCTTTTTTAAAAATTTTTTTAGAAATAGCCTTTGTGCACAGCCAGCCTTGTACTATTCTAGCTTCAAAAAAAAACTGTTGTGCATAAAATGCGTTGCACAAATTCGAACATCTGGGTTGTGCTGTTCTGTTATAAATAAATCTTAACCAACGATTCCTAATTGCATCTACTTCCGGAAGCCAAATAAAGTGCTTTTGCTTTCACACTGAAATACGCAGCGTCTCCCTGACATGGCTGCATCAACACTACTGCTGTTCCTGAAACCACGCCTTCTTTCGTTGCATGCACATTTGGGTGGCATTATGCTAATCTTCCCACATAGTGATGTAGATATTTTGGGGCGTGTTAGAACGAGCCGTTTTTTGGTAGGCGTGGTTGACTCTTATTTTTTTTTATAAAGAATATCTCTTTGGATTTGATACTTTAGTCTTTGCAACTTTACAGATCTTCTTTATGCACCAAGAGCTTGTAACACTCCAAAGAGAAAGGAAAAATTGAAATCGCATCATATGACCCCTCTAAGTATGACGTCTTGTCCGCAATTTGTTGGTAACGTTTGGCAGCTTAGAGGGAGAATAGACGACCCTTTTCGACATGGCGCGCCGGGGGGTCGTGTCGCCCGTATTTTTTTCCCGTCGATAAACTAGCAAAAGTGGATTTGGACACACCCTAAGTGCACCTGCGCCGTGCGCTTCAGACCTTGCGCTTAGATTGTTAAAATAGGGCCCTTTGTCTTTCATTATCTTTTATCATTCCTTCGCAGACATAAACAAGCATGATCCTGGATCCTCAGTTCATCATCACATTAGTTTATTTACCATAGCTTATTTAGTAATATATTATTGATAAATATTATGGCATTTTAACAATTTAACCTTAACATTAACATTAAAAATGAGTGTTGCTTAATGTCTTTTCATTTCTTTATCTCAGCAGTAGTTGTTTATACACTATCTATGCAATCTTAGAACAATTTCCTATGTTCACACTAGTGTTACACCACAGTATATACTACACAGTGCAACCATTCAACCTTATCACTATGGTAAAGTGTAAAATTACAGAATTTGATAGATCCTCAAAATTCATCCTCAAAACTAAGTGTGAGCATAAAAAATGAAATTTGTGCAACTAAAAACTTTTTTTTTTAATATATGCTTTAAAAGTTAGTGGCTCCTTAGTCATTCCATAGTCTGTAGCTCTGGAAAAGTTGGGTCGTTCGGACAGGATTGCACCGTCCAATAACACAAAGCATTTTTTTTTTCAGAGTAGACAAAAATGAAATGATACATAATTGATTTCTATTTTTATAACTAGTTTCAATTATAATCCAAAGATACAATATATTCAAATGATAGGCTATCTTATATGCATTCAATACAATGCATAATAAGATTTATAATTTAAGATCAAACTCAGATAAAATAATAAAAAAACAGCTTGCATTAGTACACACAGAAAAAAAAACAGTAGATCTGACAAATATTTGGACACTTTAGTCGATCAAAAATATATCAATGTATTAAAATTATAAAACAAAAATATCCAAGCAAATGCTATTTGTTTTAATGAATGATTACACAAACACTTCAAGCAAACAAAGTTAAAGATAAATAAAAAAAAACAGCTCATAAAAGTGCATTTAGTTTTGAGATTTTTTTTTTTTTTGGTTTATGTGTTGCCTATTTCTAATTATTTGATAGACCTCATCTGTTTAAGCTTTGTAATTGCACTTCAGTACACCGTACTGTCTCTGGATGTCCTGCATTCAGTGTTAACATCCACTGCTGGTTTAAAAAAAAAAGAAAGTTGAAAAAAGCTTTCTTACCTGTGTGTGAGATGTTCTAGGAGTTTAGGATAAACGATGGAGGTGTCAGAGCTTCTCTGACTTTATTAACTCAGGGCGGGACCGGGAGGGTTGGACACACTGGTTTTAACTTTAATTATTTTTTTTACTTCAGACTTCGTCATTTGCACATTCAAACGTAAAAGCAAAATCAACATACATTATTATGGCAAAAGGGAGGAGCAGCGATGCACTTGATTGAAAAGTTCTATATCACAAACACTGGTCATTTTCTGACTTAATGCCCCTATACAAGTGAATATATGTAGTTGTTAATTTGAAGCCAATTTGATACAGATAAATATCATTAAATAATATTTAGATGTTATGACATGTCTGACACTAAGCCTTAAAAGGCACTTTTATGTTCGTTTTATTAGAGAAAGTATAGGGTGAATGTATTTCCACCTTAATACCAAGATTTCACCAAAATACTATGCAAAACCAACATAATACAAGTAGAAACACAAAATATACTTCAATGTTTAAAATAAAACAAATAAATAGTTAAAGACTCATTTTCAGATGTTTTTATTGTATACCGTTTGAAGGTGATGCCATACTAATGTGTCATGCTCTTTTAGTAGTAATTGGTATTTTGACATACATTTTGTTTACCATGGTAAAAGAAAGGGGTTATTGCAGTCTGTCAGAGTTGAGAGATGCCGTGCATCACTTCCTCCTTCAGCCTTTGTTCAACAGTATGTGCAAACTCTTCTCCAAATATTTACTCAAGGTGAGGTTTAGACATTTACTTTGTTGTTTCCAGTTGTTGGCAATTAAATGTCAGAGCAACATTAAGAAATACCTCGAGTCTATTGATTTTAAGACAAACTAGATAAACAAACATACATGATAAATCAAGTCTTTGCTCTCAGAAAAGGAGTGAGAGTGAAAGAATTTCAGCATCTAACTTGGTATTTGTAAAAACAATCACGATTCCTTTATTTTGTTCTTTTTGGCACTATTACTGCTATTTTAGATAACTGCACTCAACCTTGTCTGGAGTGTTAGTTATTTTATGTAAGATCTGCAGCATAGATGATATAGATCTACAGCAGTTATTGTTGAGCTGCCTAACCAGTTTCTCTGACACGGTTACCTAGACAAAGCGATTGCATTGATTGAAGTTTCACACCCAGACAAAAGACAAATATGTGAAATTCCCATGTCTTCAAACACAAAACACAAACTTACACAAATGTGCATGACCAGGAATGGTGACCAAATAATTTGCATTCTTTTACACACCCTTTGTCATTTATCATCAGACGACGAAGCAAAACCGATTTAAACAAGCTTGACGTGACATATTTTCTTGACTAGTCTTCGTTCCTTTGTAAATACCAAAGATAAAGATAAATTGTATTGCATAAGATCTCAACCACTATAACAATAGAATCAAGCTACGGCTTTTGGCCGTACACTCTTAAAAATAAAGGTGCTTCAAAAGGTTCTTGAAGCGATGCCATAGAAGAACCATTTTTGGTTCCATGAAGAACCATTCAGTCAAAGGTTCTTTAAAGAACCATCTCTTTCTTACCTTTTTATAATCTGAAGAACCTTCTTTCGCCACAAAGAACCTTTTGTGAAACAGAAAGGTTCTTCAGATGTTGAAGGTTCTTTATGGAACCATTTAGTCAAAAAGGTTCTTCTATGGCATCGTGAAGCACTTTTATTTTTAAGAGTGTAGTGTATTAGACGTGACATATTCACACTTATGTGGACCTTTACTATGTATTTGATTCAAAGATTCATGCATCAAATGAAGCTTAACTTCAAATAAAACCATCACTGACAATCCATCACACTATGACTGATGGTTTCCAACACAAACTCAAACACAAAACCAATGAGCTTCAGTGGAGTGTTGAGTATTATATTTCAGCTCAGAATCAGACAGCAGCCAAGCCACGTTATAAAAACGTTATTCTCATTTTCTCTGAACGTTCAAATGTTTTAAAATCTTTTTTTCCCTCGTTACACAAAACATTACAGGAACCGAAACAGTAACATTGGACGAGCGTTTCCGAAAAACGTTACGTGAATGATGTTTTTGCTCTTACATTTTGAGAACGTTATTAAAAACCCGATAACGTTGAACGCACATTCCATTAATGTTACTGGCAGAACTTTGCTCATAACTTTGATAGAACCTTGCCAGAACATCAGTCCAAGTTAGCTGGGAGTTATCAGCGACAAGTGAGAAGACTTGTGAGAATGACACTGGTACAACAAGTTATTTTCTGGTCTGAGAGACAAAAGAAGGTGCATCACAGAAAAGAATGAAGCCACTGAGCAAAGACAACACACACTTATGTTAGCAGCGTGTTCACAAGTCTGAAGCTGCTTGGGCCTGTCAGAAAACAATAGCACAAAGACTGACATTGCAACTTTATTCCAACAGTTTAAGTTTTCCCTATTAGTGCCCCCCACAATCTGTCTCTGCCTCCAAAATTGTCTGGCACAACTGACTTCATAACAACACAGTGAAAGCTGCTGTAACTAAAAAGTAGCCCAGTACACACATTAACCTCAAATGTACATGGCATAATAAATTCACCCACCGTTTTATTACATTATGTTTTCAGTTTGTACTGTTTATGTTTTAATGCTGCATTGCACATCTGAGCTATTTGCACTATTTTAATACTGTTGCAAACTTTTTATAATTGATCATGTTATATTACCATTTTAAATGATTTGTATTCTTAAGCTTTCTATCAATTTGGAAGTTTCAAAATAAATATTATTGTAACGTTACTTGTACAATGACAAAGATATTCTATTCAAATAGCTCATGCTCTCTCTGTATCTAACAAGCCATTGTTCAGTCATAAATTCAATATAATAATTAAAATAAATGATGGCCTTTGTCAAAGATGAGAGCTTTAGTGAGGAAATGTTGTTTTGGAGAGTTTTTTTTTTTTTACCATTGCTGCCCAGATCTTTTCAATTTCCAACCGCTTTTCCAGATGTTGAAACTCCTCCTCAGTTTCTGAAATTTTTCTGAGTGTGTTCACTGTATAAATTGATATGGATTCATCTTTGTCAAAGCTGTGTTTGTTCTGTTGTTTGCTCTTTGCTATTCTTGCGCTGTTTTAAAATCAATTGAGTTTGTAAACACATACAAATGATAAAACTTTTACTCTATGAAATTTTGCAATTAATCCTCTGAACACATGCGTGCTGAACCATGGCTCTAGTCACGGATCACTATCAACTACGATCTGCTCCCTTCACTAAAATGTCACGGTTCCTAAACATGATAACAAATAATATAGATAAATAATGAACACGTCAAAATGAAAACACAGATACTTACAAGACCAAGTAGATACTTACAAGACCTTTATCGTTTGTTGTTTGCCCGCTGCTCTCCGACAAGTAAACTTAGTGTTCTCTCGTGTAAAAACAAAATTCAAAACACAACACTGATCTCTACTAACTCTCATGTCTCGCGTTGCCAGTAGTCATGTCTCAGCAGGGCTACAATTACTTTCAATAATATCATATAATTTGTATGAATGTAACATTTAACATCTTGTGGGATGCATGACATCATATTATCAAATGCAAGTAAACTTTTGAAACATTTAAATTAGCATTATTTTTGGCATAATAACTAATGCTATATTTAATAATGCTGTAAAATAATTCAATAAAATATAAAATAATGCTAATTTAAATGTTTCAAAAGTTTACTTGCATTTGGGCGAAAATGACATGTAAACAATTTTAAGGCTATTTTGGCTATGCTCATCGCTGGTCTGGTTACTGGTTTAGGGCTATAGCCAAGCGGTTAAAATTAGACCACAGATTGCCTCGATTTCACCAGGTGGGCTAAAAGCAGACTAATTTAGAGCGAAGTCATGGCTAAAAACTATAGTGAGTCAGGTTGGACTATAAGTGGGCTACAGATAGCCACTCTGATCGACTAATCGTGGCTACGCACAGGCTAAGCATTGAACTGTCAAGAAAATTAAAACCAAACACCTTGTGAACGCTGTTACTTTGCTTACATGATTGAATATCATACATCTCACAAGTTATTTAGCCAAAAAAATTATATGAAACCAAATTCAAGGTTATTTGGCCTAGAAGTGGGTTACACATAGCCGGACTATATCGGGTCTATACTTAACCGAGACGTTGAAATGACGGCTATTGCTTGCTGGGAAGTCTTCACTGAATGGAAAAAAATCCATAGAAATGGTTATTTTCTGCCAGACCATTATCCGTTACGTTCAAGGTAGCCTAATTTCATGCAACCAAAAAACAATTCTAAAACACCAGTGAAAAATCAATACGGCAAAATCGTTCATAAACTGTTTATTTGTCTTGTTTAGGCACCCATTTTGTTTGATTAATGCATAAAACATGTAAAGACAATTTGTCATTCATGATATTTTCTCTCAGAACAATTCTTGTTTTATTTCATAATAAATCTGTTTAAACAATGACTTATTAGAACACAGCCTGTCGTCTGTCTCTCCTGATGCATGTTTTATGAAGGATCAGAGTGTGTCAAATACCGTGAGGGAATCTTTACATAACCCGATCTCATGAAAGTGTTTCTATTTCTATTTGGCGTACTATTTATACACATAAATGGACTTTGGCATGCATATGGTACGCAATGCTTAGGATCAGGGGTGTGGCAGGTGAGTATTATATGTACGGAAAAACTGCATATCATATGCACGTGAAAACTGCGTATCATATGCACGTGAAAACTGCGTATCATGTGCACGCGAAAACAGATCCATGCATTTCTCTCCGGACTAACATGAGCTTGACATCAAAATCTTTTTCCAAACTTCATGTGTGACTTTTTATAAAAAACGACTTAAAAGGTGAAAAGGTAATCAAAAAAATCCCCAAAACTGGCCGGATTTCACAAAGATAAAACATCCAAACTCTGTTCTGTTCTGTGACAGACGCTTTGGCTCAAACTTTGATTATTCAAAGATGAATTTATATCAAATCCATCTAGATGAAATCAGAAGGTATGTATTGTATTGCAGACGTGACAGACTGGGAGTAACCTGATACTGGCAGGTAAATGAGCAACAATGAACCGACTGGTTCATGTAAACCTCACACAGCTTTAATATAAACGTCGTAATATAAAAGAGTTTTCCTCCTTCCTCACTCTCTCAATATATATTATGTGCGTATATACACTATACTATAAAAATTCTATAGATACTAATAACTCTTTTGTACGAATGAAAACCACACAAAACAAGTGGACTCGTGATAAATCAAAGCTCACCACAAACAGCATTTTCACAAACCGATATAAAACATGTCGAAGGCGCAGTGTCACACACTAGATATAAAACACACAACACGAAATAATGCAAACACCGCTACTTAACAATTAATACTTCCACTGAGACAAACTGAATTATGAAGCTGCCTCTGTCACTAAATCTTACTCCATCTCACATGTGTCCCTGGAGCACAAAAGCAGTGTTAAGTCGCTGGGGTATATTTGTAGCAATAGCCAACAATACATTGTATGGGTCAAAATGATACATTTCTCTTTTATGCCAAAAATCATTAGGATATTAAGTAAAGATCATGTTCCATGAAGATATTTTGTAAATTTAATACTGTAAATATATCAAAACTTTTTTTTATTAGTAATATGCATTGCTATAAGAACTTCATTTGGACAACTTTCAAGATGATTTTCTCAATATTTAGATTATTTTTTTTGCACCCTCAGATTCCAGGCCTAACTTATTTATTCAGCTTTCAGATAATGCATAAATCTCAATTTCCAAAAATTGACCCGTATGGCTGGTTTTGTGCTCCAGGGTCACATGTAAGTCTTTCTGGAATATGTACACCTGCGTCATTCTGGAAACTACAGATGGGTTCCGCCGGCTACTTCATGCCTCATTCCCTTCATGCATGATTTACATTGATGGAACATACTCTGAATAGTGACGGTAAGGCTCAGATTAAAGCGACGAAACCTCGAGACACACCTCTGTAAAATTCACCTTCTTCCTCCTCACCTGCACTTGTGTAGCTAATTAAAAAAAGGAAATCAAGTCACACCTGCAGACGTCTTCACTGACTCACCTGTTTCAAAAGAACACTCAGAAAGATAATTGCTTTAGCACTTATCATAACTTGTATATGGAGTGGTTATTTTGTATGTAATGCATAATGTAATGTAACTCATTTATTAGGTTAAATCCTTTGTACTATATTTTCAGTATACAGTGGTTTTTACTGAACACTTTCATGAAGTAATATTCAAAAAGCATTACAAATCTGACAGCAGAAGAAACATATTGTGTAATCATTTACTTATATATAATCAGTGCTGGGTAGATTAGTCGCATGACGGAAATTGTAGTTAGTAACGTAATCTATTACAATACACATTTTAGGTAATATAATCAGACTACTTTTTGATTACTTTAAGATTAATTGTGACCTAACCTGTTTATCACATTGATTTAAACAGGACGATATATATAATATTTAAGGAAACCACTTGATATAAAAGTACAAAATACAAATAGAATGAAAATATATTCCATTCATTGTTATTAGCAAAATTAAGTCCATGAAAAATTACATTATGGAAAGGTTTCTAAAGGAACTAAAGGGGGTTAGTGATGTTTACCTTCATGAACCATGAAGAGAGAAAAAAGAAAAAAATAAATAAAATATATATACTGTATGTAATAGCAAGTAAATAAATAAAAGGGAATCTCTGCATGTAAATAGGAAATTACGTGAATTTGTGCATTTTAATGTTTGAAAGACAAAAACCTTCCAAAGACAAACGCTTGTGTGAATAATATGTAATCATACAATCAATAAAATCCAGATTATATGTAATCAGTTACTACCCAGCACTGAATATAATGCATTTTTAACAAGTATTTTTTAAGGATTAATCATGCGTTTCAATGCATTGAATGATCTCATGAATAAACTAGTGATAATACATTATAATACATATCTAAACAATCCATTTCGGATGTAACAAGGAATCTGCAAAAGTTATAATTGTAATTGTTTGTATGAAGATATAATGCATAATAACGCACGTTATGAATCCCTTAATAATGCGTTATTATACGTAAAAACTTCAAGTGTAACCAACTATTGGACATGAAAACGCTTTAATGTCTCTATAAATGTCAATTGGAATAATACTAATAAAAACATCTTTGTTGAAAACTTTTGATGGCAGAGCTGAATGTGTGATCGGTCAAAAAGCTTGTTTTCTGGGTTTAACTGCACAACAATAATTTAAAAAATGTGACTGGCCCGGTCTAAAATGACAGTTAACAACAACTAATTTTACTGACTTGTCTCTTAATTGGGTCAGAAAATTCCCGGAACATGCCTGATAATTGTGCAACATATATAATTTTTTTTGCATTCAAAATCCTTGGCCTGTAAGACACTGAAGACGTGAAAGTGAACAATTAAGGCTTCACGTAAAGGAAACTGAAATGTTCATAAATGCTTATTCCTTTGAAATACACAGGTATTTACAGACATATGTGACATGAAAAAGAGGTTCTGGAACTTCCGTGTGTCCGGACATTCATTCTTTCACAAAAGTTCTGTTTGCAAGAATGCAGAAACATGTTTTAAAGCTTTTACGGTTCACTGACAAATAGTGCGCAAACAGCCTTTAAAGCCGCACCTTTAGAAAGAAAAGAAGAAGAAAATGAACCCACGTGCAAATGAGCATGTTTGGTTTTGCTTATCAAAATACCGGTAAATCAGTCCGACGAATCGCCAGAGACATCTCACATTCTTCTTGTAAATGAATAAGGAAGAAAAAAATGCAGTTGAACAAAAATCAAATGCCATCTTCAATCTGAGCGGACACCCATTTATTATTGAAAACTGAAATAATCTTACAATAAAAGAGCAAATTGAATTGGTAGTTGAAATGTGTATAATCAGAAACACTTTGAAACACAATAGTATAACCAACCATCACCATGCATGAACAAATCAAATATTGTTTATTAAATAAACAGCCTGTACAGTAAAGACTCATCAGACAGTCACAGTGAAGCGTCTGCGTAAGTTTCCAACGTCATGATTTCACACAATAGCAGTTTTTAATAACAGCTGGAAATACTGGTATAGTTGGTTAAACCACATCGCTCAACATTACAAACCCGCTCGTCTCATGACTAACCGAACACACAACATGTTATTTCTAGGAAATGCAACACCCTACATTCCTTTAGAAACTGAAAAAAGTGACATAATCCAAAAGAAAAGAATAAAATAAAAGAGAGCGAGAGAGAGAGTAAACTATTCAAAGCAAACTATTTTTAACTTGTCGCAGTGTCTTAAAAAACACAGAAAAACAGCGAGACAAAGGCCACAAACGTCAGTCTCCATGTGTACATGAACCACAAGACCACAGAAACACAGAAACACGACCTGTGCGAACGATCCTACATTTAGAGCAGACTGACCGAACGAACCGCTGCGGACTGATGTTCTATGACCGGGAGTAAAACTAACTCGTTTAAATGCACTGCATATTTAGTAATATCATCGATTTGAACAGAATAAAATTAAACTGAATGATGACACTGTTGTCGTCTGTGGAGCTGCTGAAACTGAATTTGTTTCATAATTTAAGACATTAATACTGTTATGTTGCTTTTTATTAATAATAAATGTGACTTGACCTCTAAAGACGCATTTTGTCTAGTCAGTGACTTCTTCGTCTTGTGCAATTATTCATTTCCGGGGATTTTCTCAGCAAATATGTGTGATGGATTGGTGATTATATTTAGTTAAATCGCATGTAATTAACCCGTTTTTTTGGTTAATAATCCACTGACCGCCTACTATTGGTGTTGAAGTTGAAATTTTACTCCGTGTTCGAGTCAGAAGTCTGTGCACCTGCCCTCTAGGGGCGACAGAAAGAACAATGGCACTAGCTTTTAACTGTGTGATCGATGAATTGATTTGATTGCTATTTTAACATATACACAAGCTGAAATGCAACACAGACCCATAATACCTGATCAATTAAGAGATTTAAAGGCAAAGGAAGAATAAATAAGAGAATGCTAAATTCTATTTACGGTCCGTGCATCTCAATAATGCGAATGTGCGTGGAAAGTTTCATGTTTATTTCGTCCTGGCACGCAATTGTGAAATTCGTTTTTTAAATAAATTCAATGCACACAGACTGAGTAGTTTAGTCTTTGTTCTTTTAATTGTGATGATTTTGGCTCACATTTAAAAACCCACCAATTCACTATCTTAGCCCCAGGCTATAAAAAAAGTTATTTGAATCATACGAAAAACGAATTCTGATCAAATAAAATGGCACTACGTTATTCATTGCATAGATATAAAAACAAGATGTCTTGTTATTTAGCAGAAACATTTGCCCAAAAAAAAAAAGCATTTCACTAGCATTGCACTACTGTCTAATGAACTTTTGCATACAGCAGAAATATTTATATTTATGATATATAATATAAATACATATTTATTTGCTATTTGATACTTATTCTTTTATATGTTTTACATTTTTGCATTTAAAATAACAAATGTGTAATACCACAGTATTTAATTGAAAAATACAAAAAATTAAATATATTATTTTCACTATTTGACTATTATTTTATATTACCGTCTACTGTCCCTAATGACTTTTTGGCATGGGGAAATATTTATATATATATGAGACACATTGCCTATTTTATTGAACATTTTATTGATAGTTATTTCATATGATTTGCATTTATGTATTTAGCAGGCACTTTACAAAAATCGCTTACAATCTATTTATTTTTAAAAGCACAATAAATAATTGTATTTATTAAAATAAAATATTTTTTTTTATGCCGCGCCATCGTAAGTACCTTTGGCATGAGAAATTTATAGTTATATTATACAATTATAACTATATCATTTTAATTTTTTAATCTGGATAGCTATTATTACTATTACTATTATTACTTTTAGCAGATGCTTTTAACTAAGTGACTTTTTAAAAACAAATTAAATTTGTACATAAGTTGGTAAAGAATAATCTAAAATATTTTTTATTTATAAAAAAGTTATTTTAATTCACTGTCCTTACCATCTTATGACCTATTTGGCAAAAAGAGGAATATGTTATATTTATAATATATATTCTCACACGAACACACCTACCTGCCACTCACAAGTTTGTGATATTCGACTGTATTTTTTTTTGAAAGAAGTCTATTATGCTCATTACAGCTGCATTTATTTGATCAAAATACAGAAAAACAGTAATACTATAAAATATTATTACAATTTAAAATAAAATAACTGTTTTCTATTTTAATACTTTAAATATAATTACTTTTTTGTGATGCAATGCTGAATTTTCAGCATCATAACTCCAATCTTAAGTGTCACATGCTCCTTCAGAAATCATTCCAATATGCTGATTTATAATGAATGTAAATGTGGCAACAGTTGTGCTGCCAAATATTTTTTTTGAAAACTGCGATACTTCTTTCATATTCTTTGATGAATAAAAAGTTAAAATATATTAAAATATCTATATTTTCTACATTAAAATTTGCTATCACGTCCTAATCGTTAACACATCCTTCGCTGATAATTTAATTTATTAAAACCAAGAAAGAATCAAAATTGACTGACCCCAAACTTTGAACAGTGGTGATATTGTTTTAGAAAAGATTTCTACTTATATCGAGACTACGGAAAAAAGTAGCACAGGGTTCACAAAAAATATGAGCACACAACATTTCCAACATTGATATCATCAGCATATTAGAACTGATTCTGAGATTCACTGTACACTGAAGACTGGAGTAATGATGCTTAAAAGTTCAGATTTGCCATCACAGGAATACATTTGATTTTAATGTATATTAAAATAGAAAAAAAAACATTATTTTACATCATAATAATAATTCACATTATTATATTTTTTTTCCTGTATTCAATAAATGCAGCTTGCGACAAAGAGACTGCCTGTAAAAACATTAATACCAACATTGACGGTAGTGGTGTGTGTGTGAATATCAAATATATTTTATATAGATAATATATATCTTATATATTATATCTAATTGACTTGTTGCTCAGGATAATGATCAATGCTTATTCCTCTAGCTGGACTCTTTTTCTGGGTCTGATTTATTTCCTGCCTCTTCATCCTCATCACCTTCATCCTCCTCCTCCATCTCAACCCCGTCCATGGTTTTCTGCAGCTGTAGTTGGATTCTCTTCAGCTCCTGCAGTCCGTCCTGCAGCTCCTTGCAAACCTCTCTGATCTTGGCGGCGAACTCGGTCTTGGCGCCCTTGCGCAGCTCCAGCGAGCCCTTGGCGAGGAAGAAGACGTCGAGGGCGAGGAAGAGGCCTGACATGACACCGCTGGTGACGCTGATGACCTGCGCGGCTTTGGCGGCTCCTCCGGCCACGCTGAGCACCTGGACGGTGTTGATGAGGCTGTCGGTGTTCACCAGCAGCGCTTTCCCGGCCCGGCCACCCTCCTTCAGCACGTGCTTCACGTTCTGATTCAGAGCCCGTCTGGAGATGCTGTCCACATACTGCTCGAAGTGCCACTCCTCCAGAGTCTCCATCCCGGCCTACAGCGATGCAAACCATTTGAGGAGACACAAGATAGTTAGATAGTTAAAGGGTTAGTTCACCCAAAAATGAAAATTAGCCCATGAATTACTCACCCTCAAGGCATCCTAGGTGTATATGACTTTCTTCTCTCAGACGAATCCAGTCGAAGTTATATAAATAAATCGTCTTTGATCTTTCAAGCTGTTTCATGGCAGTCAGCGGGTGTTGCAGTGCATCAGTCCAAAAGAAGTGAAATAAAGCGAATCCATCCATAATAAAAAGTGTCTCATACGGCTCCGGGGGATGAACAAAGGCCTCCTGTAGCGAATCAATTCGTTTTTGTACGAAAAATAACCATATTTAAAACGTAATAATCACTTTAATGTACCTTGCGCTCACTGTTGTACACAGAAGCAGTTCTGGGGGAATAACGTACGAGGTCAGCTTTGTGCATGCGCCGCTCAGAAGTGACGAATGCGGAAACGCAGGGAAAGATCAAAACAAAACAACGGTCACTTATTAGAAGTACAAAACGAGGATTTGTAAAGAAGATGTTGGAGGATTTCGATATAAATCAAGAGGAAGACTGGTTGTTCCTTTGCTACCAAAGTAAGGAAACTCTTGTGCTTCCTTTGCTCCTGTATAACCACCGTTGTTTTTCCATGAACCGCACCGGCGCATCGTACACAAAGCTGAACTTCATACGTCATCCGGCCCGGCGCTCGCTGTCCAGTGTTCACAACAGTGAGCGCAAGCTAGCTTCACGTGCTTAATTACTTTTGAACACCTGCTTATTTTTCTAACAAAAACGCATCGATTCGCTACAGGAGGCCTTTGTTCACCCCCCGGAGCCGTGTGAGACACTTTTTATTATGGATGCATGCGCTATATTTCACTTGATTTTTGGCTGATGACTGCCATTAAACGCTTGGAATATCAAAGATCCATTTTAATATCACTCCGGCTGGATTCATCTGAAAGAAGAAAGTCCTATTCGCCTATGATGGCTTGAGGATGAGTAAATAATGGGCTAATTTTCATTTTTGGGTGAACTATCCCTTTAACAATCCTATTCATTTTCTCAGAAGGGGGGGGGGAACGGATTTTTAATGGTACCTTATAAACCATTAAAGACAGACCTACTGTGAGCTACGAGGTTGTTAATCGATGATATATGCTTTAGTCAAAGCCATCAGTCCACATTATTTTTAAAATAATAATTTAACAGTGGAATTGCTGGTGAAAACATCTCAGGTTACGCATGAGACGCTGCGTCGGAGTACGATTCGGGGAACGCCTTCAGCGTGACCACGCTCTGAATCACATGTTTAATCAGTCCAATGGATGGGCGAGACGTCACAGGCAGGGTGACGTAGCGACCAGGAAGCATAAAAACATGTGCGGTGAAACCGGCATCAGCTTTTAGGAGTGAAGCAAGCGCTGGCAGAGATGCCCGAAAGTATGGCCCCGAGACGCAGCGTCTCGTTCCCTCGAGGAACCAGGGTTACATGCGTATCCTAAGACGTTCCTCTTCAGGAACTCGTGCTGCGTCGGAGGACGCTTCGGGAACGAGTATGCCCACACTACCAGACTTTCAAATCTTCGCCTAGTGAGGAAGCCTGCAAAGCTAGGGCGAGAGAACAGAAGAGCACGGAGTGGCTCACATATCTGACCATAGACAAGGTTGGGGCGTGGACATCCCCAGCGCGCGTGTCTCTGCATCGAGCACAGCTGCCAAGACGGCCTTGGGCCGCCACACTTCTAGTTAGAATAGCCTTGCCCCTTAGAGTGAAGGAGATCAATAGGACTCAAACAGCGTAGAAATGGCCATTTTCCTATCCACCGACTGAGGTCTGTTTTGTAGCCTGGAAGACCTCTCTTTGGGGGGACCATACGCACACAAGCATGGTCCGCACCTTCCCGCCCACACAGTGACACCTTGTGGACGATGCGTCAAGTGCTTCAACACCTGGAAACTACAGGAAGCTTGCTGCTGGTCATGTACTCTCGCAGGGAGCCGGAGCCTCTGCCTTCATGCGGCCTCCGGAGTGCGCGACTGTACTAGGGGGTGTCTTTTGTCCCACTGACTGGCCACCGAGAGGTGCGTGGTAGGCCGCAATAGCCGCCACTTAGACTTTCAGGGTGGAGTGGGTCAACCCTGTAGAGAAATGGGTCTGCAGGAACTCCAGTACTGTACCAAATGGGCAGTTAACTGGGTCGAGCTGGCAGTCTCGGCACCAAGAAGGGGAGTGCTTCCACTTCAAGGTGTACAGTTTCCTCATAGAGGGAGCTCAGGATCGAGGATAATCTCAACAACCTCGGTTGAGAGACCGAAAGCTATGAGCTGTGCCCCCTCAGGGACCACACCCACAACTTCCACAGCTCCAGGGGTGGATGATCGTACCCTCCGCCTGTGAGAGTAGATCTCTCCTATGGAATCTCCCATGGGAGTGCCGTCGATAGAGAAATCAGGAGCACCACGCACTACGGCCCGGGCGCAAAACGGCGCATACTAGCAGAAGTATGATCCCGCCCCTCAGCGCATGCCGTCTCTTCAGAACTCCCGGGAGCAGAGTGATCGGGGGAAAGGCGTACAGACGAAACCTCGGCCACGTCTGTACCATGGCATACAGCCCCAGTGGAGCTGGATGAGTCAAAGAGAACCAGAGGGGACAGTGCAATGTCTCTCGAGTTGCAAACAGGTCCACCTGAGCATGGCCAAAAACTCTCCATATCTGCTTCACCACCACGGGGTGAAGCATCCATTCCCCGGGCCTTGGTCCCTGCCTCGACTGGATGTCTGCTCCTATATTGAGATGCCCAGGGATGTAAACTGCTTTCAGCGGGAGAAGTTTGCCCTGGGACCACACAATGATCTGGTACGCTAGTTTGTACAAACGGCGTGAGCGCAGACCTCCCTGGTGGTTGATGTAAGAGACCACCGCTTTGTTGTCAGTGCGCACCAACACATGGCGACCTCTTAGGCCTGGGAGAAAGTGTTTCGTGCTAGGAGGCCTGCGAGCATCTCCTCCGCGCTGTTTATATGCCATGTTCAGATGGCGACCACTCCACGCCCGCTGGCTGGGTGTCCACTTACGACCCGCTCACCCCGACCGGTCCGAGGGATGCGTTCCTCGTTCGCATAACTTTACTGTGCAGCGACAGAGGGACTCACCAGCACTGGGCCCTGATACAGAACTCAGTTCCTCCACATGTCTAAGGTACGTAGGCGTCGCCGCGTGACCTTGAGCATGCGGAGCGGGTTTCCCCTCAGGGAGAACCCCTTGGTCTTGAGCCACCACTGTAGGGGTCTCATGTACAGCAGGCCAACAGGTATCATGTTTGACGCAGCTGCCATCAAACCCAGCAGTTTTTTAACTGCTTGACAGTGAGTGACCGGTCTTCTCTGACTCTCGTGACTGCGGTGAGGATCGACTCGATCCGAGCAGGGGACAAACGTGCCTGTATTGTGGTTGAATCCCACACCATGCCCAGATAGGTGGTCTTCTGTAATGGAGAAAGCACATTTTTCTTGGCGTTAAGTCTTAACCCCAGCGCTTTCGTGTGAGCGAGAACGACATCTTGATGTCGAACCGCCATGTGCTCTGATTGAGCTAATATCAACCAATCGTCGATGTGGTTGAGTATGAAAAGGTGTGGTGGAGTGCGAAAGCCAAAGAAGAACCGGTATTGGTAGGCTTTTGCCCCCAAAAGCAAACCTCAGGAATTTCCTATGATGAGGAAGGATGCCCTTCATCCTTTCTCGGAACGGTGAAGTACCGGCTGTAGGACCTGGACTCTGCTGCGCGAGGAGGGACAACCTTGATGGCCTCCATCCTCAGAGAGTGTCTACTTCTCTTCCATTACCAGAGCCTGCTTGGGTCCCACCAGGGTGGGAAAGGCCCCGTTGAATTGAGTCGGAGAGAACCGAATTGGATTCTGTGCCTCTCACTACAGTGTTCAGGACCCACTGAGAACTTTTGGCCGTAGTTTTTCACGTTGCCAAATATTCCTACTACGGGACTCATCTACCTGCAAACTGACCTCTGGTGTAACCAGAGTGCTATTGTCGGTGCCTCTGAGCGGCGGACGCAGGGGACGACCGTACTGCGACTCTTAGCACCGCTGTTTCCAGGTGGTTACTGAGAGACGCTTGGGGGGGCCGCCCTGGAACACCGGCAGGATTGGCAGACTGATCTCCTGAAGGCACGGAGGAGAGACGGGCACCATGCAATGCGGTGTACACCGCTCTTCCCCAGAGGGGCCTGCCCTCCAAGGTCCTGAGCCACAGCGTCAGGACTCTCATAGCTGAAGTCTCCTATTGAAATTGACGGCCCTCAGACCCACGTCGTCTGTTAGGAAGACTAGACCAGAGCCTGCTCTGGGCAGGACCCAATGAAGCACACTTGGCATGGGCTCCCACACCGCCAGTTGACCTCCTAAGGGAACCAGTCTCACAAGACTGGCCTCTGTTGCACTTAGAGCGGCTAGCTCGGTGCCCTGAAGCAGCGAACCGGCAAGAGACGGCCAAACTAGCTGCTCTATAAGACTCGCGAGGGGTAGCGCTGTCGCTCGTTAGCACAGCTATGTTCCCGGAGCGAACTGAGATAACGCTCCACGAGGTCACCTCTTGCTACCCTGGAACACCGGCAGGGATTGGCAGATCGCAAGCAACAGCATAATTGAATTAGAAAAAAAATCCAACACAATGTAAAAACCATTAGCAATCTCCTGAGGGCACTGAGGAGAGACGGGCACCTTGTAATGTGGTGTGAACCTCTCTTCCCCAGAGGGAGCTGGACCTCAGAAGTCCTATAGGCCTTAGGCGTCAGGACGTTTTAGACGAAGGCTATCCAGCGAGAATGACGGTCCGCAGAACCACCTTCCGCTAGAAGCCTTCGGCCTGGGAGCGCGAATCTGACTCTAGACTCTGCAGAGTACGAGAAGTGAGGCCCCCAGAATGATGGGCTGGAACACGGTAGGTTGGGACTGCTCCCGCCCAGCAGCCCCTTCTGACCGCCTCAACCTCCTCAGAGGAAAAGAGGTAAAAAATATAGTCTGCCTCGACCTCCGGCGTTGGCCACTCCAATTGTGTATTAAACTTGCTCCTTCCCCTACAGACTTAATTAGCATAATAGATAATTGCTGTCCGTAGAATCTTAATCATATGTAATAGTACCTCCGGAAGCGATACTGTAGTCAACTATATGCGGTGGGATGTCAGTACAGCCTGCCGTCAAGAACCATCTGCGGACCAAAAGGTTACATGAAAGAACTGCTATGGATTCTGTTTAATTTTATCACCTTAACATTTGGTTGTTCCCACTTGAGTCTACCTAAGATGTGGGAACGGAAGGCTATCACTTTCATTGTTATTCGCAATTTACATTTAAGACGAAACTTAATTTACATGTCTAGCGGTAAGATGAACGTAATAGAGTATAAAATGTCTGAGCTTAGGATGTTCGTGGTTCGTTCTGACTCCGTTGAACCCAAGGTACTACTTTGTCACTACTATTCTGTTATAAAAGATCTTCGACGTCTTCACTTTTTCTTACAAGAGGTAAACTCGTGCTCTCACTTGAGAAAATTTATAATTTTTATTTTTTATCCCAAGTGCCCCTATATATCTAACTTCTCATAGTCAGATAAAAACTTAATTGTATTCCTCAGAATTTAATGCAGTCAAACAACCAGACGAGTAAATACGGTCTGTGTGGTAAGATTCACATCAAAAACTGAAATTATGTAATATATGCGTTGCCTCGGCAGCGCGCGAGCCACTCAGCACACATCACATCAAACTCTCCTCAGAGAACGAGGGTCGCATCACGCAAGCCTCTCACTCAGACAGGCGAATCCACGCTGGCTTCACTCGAGAACGACCTCTATATCCTAGGAACACGGGTGAGATAGGACAGCCGTCTCCAACCCGCCACCAGATCATGTGGCCGATCCCCCTATCTCAGTCGCCGCCATCCTCAGTAGCATTGGGACTCGCGCAAATCACCGATCACAGGCCGGACACACTCCTCGAAAAACAATAAAACAAAAGAAAAAGAGAAAGAGCATGCCCGTCGAGAGCGATCGCTTACGCAGCGGGGGGAAAAAGGCACAATCCGCCCCTAAGAGCCGACTGCGCGAGCTCCGCTTCCGATTAATGCGGCTCATTATAATATCAGTCATAATATGCTTGTGTAACTTATGCTTGTGCAACTGGCGAGCTCTTTGACGCCCTCCGTATCAATCTCCTCAGAGAAAAACAGGCGGAGCATCGCGCCCTCTCCCCGGGGGGGAATGACCGCAGCGCGGGCTTAGATAGGGACTCGCCCATCTACATTCCCTCCATCGGATCCATATGCCAATCCCACCAGCACAGCCACTGAACATATTAATCCGCCTTTGCGACAGTCGGATGGCCGCACTAGGGACGAGAAACACTAGTGAAGGCTCTCTTCTCAAGGAGAGCCCTCTGAGAGCGAAGCAAGGCAATAACAAACGCTACCAAAACGGGCCGTCAGCTCCCTTTTTTTCCCGAGAGCAGACTCTGCGTGCTTGCTCTCAAGCAGACAACAAACAAACAAAAGTCCAGTCAACAGGCGGCAGGGGGACACAGCAGACTGACGCTGCCATGCACCCATCGGGCCTAGCTTTTGTCCTGGTTTTGTGCCTACATGAGAATCGCATGACAGAAGCAACCACTATATAAGACTCACACCCACAGAGTTCAGATTCTGACACGTCGCGACCGGAGCGCTTGCTGACTGACGTAAAGCTGTGATTGCGCAGTTTGCACCGCATCGTGCTTTTAACTTTCCTGTGCGCTCACCCTCACCCCCGCCCGTGACCACGTCTCGCCTCATGCCATCTTGACTGATTACACCGTGGTTCCAGCCCGGTCACACTGACCATTCCGAAGCATCCTCCGACTCAGCTTGAGTTCCTGGAGAAGAGACATATCCAATACAATTACCACGTGCTCTCTGCAACACAAAACTCGACTAAACAGAGAACTCAAAGGCAGTACTGGAGGCCAAAATAACTCAGTTGAAGAATACAGAAATCTCACGTGCGTACCTACAAACTACGTAAATATTGTCTATGGGGTATATCGCAGCGACTGGTACGTGTATTGGTGTATGCCAGTTTTGAATGAATGCTGGAATGCGTTGCTCCATCATTCGCAATATAATACGAATCAAAAACAAAAAAACGCTAGAAAGCAATAGGAAAAGGACTATAAGCTAAAAAAAAACAAAACGCAAGGCACAAAAGACTATTACATCAAAATATATAAATACCGTAAAAGAATAATATTAATTATATAAAATAGATAGAAACTCTGATTATAGTGTGTGATCATGTCTAATTCTAAGTAGTAGACCAGTTGACAATCATGAATACTTTGGACAAGGTGGAACTAAAGTTAAACTAACCTATCTGCATCCCTGTCTAGAAATAAAAGTACAATATTTAAAATAGATACAGGGACAGATGTAAAACAAATCAGAACTAACAAAACTAAAATTAAAATAAAATGTACAAATAAAAGCTAACCAATTAAAAAAAATGACAAAAACTTAAAACTAAAAAACTTTATCTAAAATTTAAATAAAAACAAAACATGAAAATGAAATGGTATAAAATAAATAGTATTGAAAACTATAAAAGTCTATTAATGGTCCCCGACACAGGGTACAGATGATTTAAATAGTAAAGATGTGATCACATCAAATCAATAAAATGTGCCAATCACGCTATAGACTGGAGTCCATGTCGTTACATTGTAGAGAGAACTTTAACTCGATTCTGAGGATAGAAAGCTCAGGAATCGCTTCTCACACCTTCTTCCTGTCCGTAGTGTGGAGTGAACTCGTATCGTGATGTTTTGCCGACACGCTGAACATTCACTCCGCCGGCGGTCAGCGACCCGATGCCCACGCCGTCACGACCTAATGGTCACGGCCCAAAAATGTTCTAGGGCGTCCAGAACTCATTCCGTGTGAGGGGTGGTGATGGCCCGTGGCCGGCGTCCGACGGCTATCGGCCACCCCGCCGCCTCACTATGGTTCAGTGGTTGAAAAAACAGACAGACATGTCAGGGAGGGCGTCGCAGTCACCTCTTCCTGTATGGAAACTCTTCGCGGCGTCCGCTAGCTACAGCAGCGCCCGTATGCGCCTCTGCACGACGGGCGTCTCGCTGAGTCGTCAGGCGAACCGAAATACTTGCGGCATGTGTACCCTAAATAAAAGGGCAAAAGGCGGGTGGACGTAGAAAGTGTGGACGGGGCGGGGTGGGAGCGGCGCTTTGCGTCAAAAACAATTATTTCCGCTCTGAGAGCGAGAAGGAAACAAAAAGTTATTTTACATCACACTGGTTTTGATTGTACGCAGATATGCTGCAATATAAAGGTAAAGTTTGTGTTAAGACACAGTCACTGGCCACGCGTGAATATCACAACAGTGGTGTGCGCACAGAGGTCTGACTAGTCATCTGCACCAGCAAATTAACACTTGTGAATAATATTTGTAATTAGTTTTTATCTTTATATTGCCTGTTTTATTTTAATTGCACTTTAAGGATTTAGTTTTGTGCGATTTCATGCCTTTCAAACAATACTTACTCTTTCAGATTTTTTTCATTGTCTACTTATTTTAGTATATATAGTCTATTACCAATATGCAAATGGTCTGCTTTGTTCCATACTTTAGAGCTTTCTTGTCTCTATGTGTGTGTCTCAAAAACTCATAAAAGATAGAAATAATTGTTCATTGGAAAAAATGCTGGTGAGTCGAACACAGTTTGAATGGAGTCACCCATCGACTTGTCCATGTCAAGTATCTCCAATACACACAATTGTATAGTCTTCTGAAACTCTCCATAAGCACAAGAAACTTAATACAGGTTCATGGAACGACATGAGGGTGAGTAAATGTATGACAACTTTGTTCATTTCATTTTTGGGTGAACTGAGTTAGCCTCCCAAGTTTGAAGTTTTGTCCCATATTTGAACAATATATTTTTGTAGGCAGAATTATTGGTTTAAAGTGAAGTATACGTGTCCAAAATGTGATAAATCACTATTTTAATTCAGTAGTTATAAGTATTACAAATTGTTGTATAAGGCGAAAATGCTCAAAATACAAATTAAAATATGGATATATGAAATATTATTAGTGAGGTTAACGGCTGTCAATCGATGAAAAAAAACTATTATCAAAGCATGTTTCTAAAATTATATCGCATTAATTCCACCTAACCTTACATTTTTTAAATATACTGATATATGCAAATATTTCACATTCAACTTCTAATTAAACTGTAGCAAAAACAAAGACAGTGTAGACTAATATATCATATATTTGACGATATTTATGTTGATGTGCATCCTTGTTTTTTTTTCGAATTCAAAAACAAAAAAAAATTGTGGAATTCCAGTATCAATGATCCCAATACTGATTTCTCTACTAAATCCCCCCCCCCCCCCCCATATATTTAACCATGAACTAGCCCCTTCAGGGTATTACAGTAAATTGTGAGATGTACTATCAATTTTGAACAAATTTTATTTGACTTTAAAATTACTTGCTAATTTAAGGTAGCCTTCACACAGCATCTTCACAGAAAACCCATTAGCTATATAATGGTCATATTTACCCGTGGCCCTTCAGCAGAATATCAGACCACTTTCAGGGTGTTCGTGGGAAGTTATCAAACCACTCAAATTCACACTATTACATGACACATCCTTAAAAGCGAAAGAAAAGTTTGATAGCTTTGTCTGCTCTTGCATGGATATTTTTTCTTTGTCTTCATGAGTATAGAACATCACGTGTGTACAGGCTGTGCGTTTAGCGTTTTGGTCTGGGCTGCTAGTTTCGTGAGGTAAAGGAGCCATGCGCGCGTGGCTGTAAGCGTGAACGCGAGTCAGAAGCATGCCACGATCATCTTTTCCATCAACGTCACTCTTGGTTACTCTATGGGTTTCCATGACCACTTCAGTCGTTTCAAGTGGTTCGGTTCACGCCAAAAATGAAAGGAAGTCCTGTCATTTAATATACTACCTCATGTGTGTGTTCGAGGACACCGTAAAGACCTTCGTTCCGTACTATGTAAAACACAATTTAAATGTCAGACTTTATGAGGTGAAGATGCTGCAGGCGAACTCTCTCACGCCTCCCCATATACAGCACGGTAATGGTCCAGAAAAGTACCAAGATGATCGACAAAGTTGTCCGTGTGACATCTGGGTCAGCGCCGCCACACGCTCACGTCATGATACTGCCGTAAACGCGTGTCCACAAGTGACGCAGTAGAGACGAACATGTGGACTCATAAAGTCCATATTATTTCTGTTTTCTTCGCGCAAAAAATTCTCGTATTTCTCGTATCTCGTAGCTTCGGAACTTTACAGTTGAACCACTGATGCCACACGGACTACTTTGTCGATCATCTTAGTACTTTTCTGGGCCTTGAACGTGGTAGTTACCTTGCTGTCTATGGAGGGTCAGAGAGCTCACACATTTCATCAAAAATATCTTTAATTTGTGTTCCGAAGATGACCGACAGGTTTCTAACAGAGTTTCTAACAAACACACGAGGGCGAGTAATTTGAGTGGCATAAGGTTTCGTCTTTTTGTATATATATATAATTACTATATATATACGCATATAAGAATGAGTGAAATTATATATATGACCAAACTTGCGAAGTGATATATTACTCTGAAACTGTTTTAAATCAATGCCAGTCAAGGTTCGTAAAGAAGTTGCTGCTCCACATTTCTCAAAATTGAGCTTTCAGTAATTTTTGCTTGTGTGCATGTAATCCAACGTATTCCATGACTGCGTGGGGGGGAGATGATCATTCGCTTCACATCATCCAATTGGTCATTTTGGGACCACGCGAAGTGACAAGGGTGACTTTTGTGTAGGATCCGTTAACCGTACAATGTAGTCTATGGGTAGTAATAGGAGTGAAAGAGGACAGCACTTTCGGTTTCCCAGCAAAGATTTGTGCATAAACTAGCCCTACTGTTTGTTTAATAAAATATATTGTACGACCCCTTCAAGCAAGGGCCGTTTCCTTCTACTAGGAAATGCTAATCATGTCGGGGTGGGCAGACCATGTCCCTCTTGCTCTGTTGAATTGCTTTGACTCGTTCGTCATCCACCGAGAAATAAAACAAAAACCCATCTCTGCAAACTCAAAAGCGCAAAAGCGGGGCGCGTGGTTGGGGGGACATCCGACTCTTGAACTTAGGAAATACCTCCACGTCCAGTTCGGCACGCAGGGACACAGGAACAGACCATCTTCATGAGCTCGTGAATCGAGTCGAGGAATGCACTCTCAGGTGGTGGTGGCTGGTGACACCAAGACAGGACTGTCATGTGGCGCGTATCTAACAGCCAGACTTGTGAATTACTAGCAATCAAGGACTAAAGTGAAATGTTAACACACATCTTCATTGTCCAGAGGGGTTCCTTCACCAGAGACGGCGACATCTGTTTCTGCTGTTTGATCTATCTGTAAAATAAAACAAACAAAATGCAATTATCGATATAGTGATGGATTTCTGATTCTCAGTCTTATAAAACAATTCTCAATGCATCAAGTTTCAAGTATGGAAGTTGTGAATTTTTCTCAAGAGTTCTTGGATGTAAATGAAGGCTTTAACAGTCCATCGAAGCTCCAGCTCAAATGTCATCTGTATGTTAGTCATATTTCCAAAATAATCTGTACCTGTAATCTGTTTTTCAAATAAACAAAATTATTATGATTCTGATGATGAATTTTCATGCATTCCCAGTTTTATTGAGATACAATCATTAACCTAATACCAGCAAACAGAGTGATCATTAAAGTGCAAACTAGCAAATAATAAACATATTAAGGAGATTTTACAATTTGTTTTCATAAACAATATCTTGAATAGAAGGCACTTTGTTTTTTTTGTACTAGCTATGCAGTGTTGTGGGTAATGCATCACAAGTAACATGAGTTACGTAATCAGATTTCTTAATTTTTTTCAAGTAACTAGTAATGTAACACATTACTTTTTAGTTTACAAGAAAATATCTACTAGTTACTTTTCTCAAATAGTCACACCAGTTACTTTGTTTTCCTGTCTGCATGTTGAGAGAAATTCGAGATTTGAATATGAATGTTCTCTAGTTCACATATACTACACTGCATTACTCATACTCACTATATGCACAAAAACATATTTCAGATCATCCAGCAAAAGAATAACACTGTGACCAATGCTACTCGGAATATGATGCAAACCTGCAATATTTAAATGTTAAATAACACAGATATCCTTTATGCATTTAATCCCATTTTATTAACCAATGTCTCTGCAAAAGTAACTCAAAAGTAACTTTACATACCTTTTTATGGAAAGTACCTTCCTTAAAAAGCAACTAAGTCATGCAATTAAAGTTAAAAAAAGCCAGTGCCACAAGACAAATTGCACTTCTCTGAAAACAAAGACTCAGATGTATAGCTTTTTAATGCTTTAAAAATCTTTGATATTTCAGTAATTGTATATTTCTGTATAGTTATTTTTAGTTATTTTATATATAGGGATGTTTTATATCTTAGGTTTTTATTTTTTTAATACCATTGTTAAACATTTTAAAGGAAACTTCTCAGTTAAATACACGATGTTATCTGTAGCCTACTTAGTATTATTATTTTATTTTTTTACAATATCTATATAGATTTAAAAAATATATATTTTAGGTTTAGTACAAACAAACAAATGCAAAACAGATGCATACGCATGTGCTGACAGTGAATACGCACCATAAACGTGTCAATGTTTGCACTTAAAAGCAATGGAAATCACTGAGGTAACGATGCTCACGGCATGCATCTGTTAACACCCACAGTCATCCAGACTTGTGTCTACACTGTATATTTAACATGTAATATTCTTTTAATTGCATGTAATTAAACACAAGCATGCAGACAAACAGACTGAGTGCTATAATATTGTTTTGTATTCCTAAAATTCCTGCCTTCTGTAGTCATCAGCAGAGACAATAAATGACTGATGAAATCAAACCACTTATGAAGTATACAGTATAAACTATTAATACAACTGTCTGTGATGCCAGAGGAATAAAATATCCTCCCCAACAGCCAGGTCGACTAGGATTGTGCCACTTGGAATAATTCAGTTCATGGAAATCACCTTCTCTTCAGCAGTACGCCTATTGTATATTGTTGAAGTATAAGTGTTCATAACTGACGATCGAACCCTGCACTAATGCCGACGACAAGCTCTAGCCTGGAAGCTGTGTGATTTTGCCGAGTGGTCGGGCATTTGACGCCGTGCATCGTAGACAACACACACAAAGCACACTTACAGAAGTCAGAAAACATCAACAGTGCGTGAATTAAAACAGTCCTGCTGCTACTTGAGATAAAGATGTTAATGATCGCATGTGGCGTTAATGAGATGATGAGGGTTTCGTTAATGACGCAGTCGTCTCGCAGTGTTTACCTGCGTTTTCTCATCTGTGGGAGCTGCTGCAGAGACAATCAGAGGCTCACTGATCTTGTTCTACAGAAAGACATGACAGAGATGCTGAAACAGACAAATATTTACTGCTGAGCTCCGTAAACATCGCAAACGGATTGTGCTGATTCCTTAAAGAGACTCTGTCTGTGTAAGTGGTGTGGGCGCACGTGGGGTTTGGTGTGGGGGTGAGTGTAGTGTGTGAGCCGATGTTGTTGTGTGTGTGTGTGGTGTGTGTGTGTGTGTGTGTTAGGGGGAAAGGGCCATAGTTTAATGTGATGTGAAGTGCAGACACACGTACAGCAGGAGTCTCGGAGAAGGTGCGTGCGTAGACCTAGGCAAAACAAAGTTTGTTGGGCCACCCTTCCTATTAGAGTTAGTGGTCATCTGATGCGATTTCTCTGATTGCGTCACATACTGTGGGTAAGGGATATACAGTAGCTCTTGTGCATGTGACGAAGATCGTGCACAAGTCAGCATGTCGCAGCACAAAGACTAAAGACATTTCAAATCCAAAGAGGTGTTCTTTATAAAAGTTAAGAGTCAACAATGCCTACTTAAAACGTTTCGTTCTAACACGCCCCCACATGTCTGTGTCACGATTTTGGGAAGATTTGCATAACGCCGCCCAATGTTCACGCAAAGAAAGAAGGCGTAACTTTTTTCTAGCTGTAGTATTGTTGCTGCCGCTGCTGCCATGTCGTGAAGGCGCTGTGTTTTTTTTCGTTGTGAAAGCGAAACTACTTTTTTTTGGTCTTCCAAAAGAGGACGATATCTTCCATCCGTCATGCCTAGAGCTGATCCGTGCTAATCGCTGAGGAAATACATCACAAGACTTCGCCTGTTGGATAGCGGCTGTCCACCAGGTTGAGGACTTGCAGGCTTTCGCCGTGGGACGAAGCGGGAGTTCACAGCCCTGGGGTCGTTTCACATGTACTTACGGACGCTTCCCCTTTTTCGTCGAAAATACGCGCGGCTGGGCCGCCGTTCTCAAGCCCGACGCCCGCCCCCCCGACTCCACGTCTAACCATACGGAACGGTCTATGTACCGCTGAGCCCCCCGGCTTTGCGCATCCTGCTGGACGAATGTTCGTGTGAAAGCGAAACTACTTTGTTTGGTTCTTCCAAAAGAGGACAAAACGACTATGTGCAGCACATTTTTATGGGGGGGGGGGGGGGGGGGGTGGGGGGTAAAACCTGTTTTTTTTGTTTTTCCACCTGGGAAATGGGGGGGGGGGGGGGGTCGAGAGTCGATACGCAAATGCCGCCGTGTCTGACTCAAAGACTGTAAGTACGTTCTTTATATTTAAATGAGCCTTTTATATGGTATTACATTTAAAGAGGAGTTTGTGTTGGGCACAGGTAGAGTACGCGGCTCGTGGTATGCATTCCGATAACAAATGCAGACATGGTTTTATGTTTGTGCGATGCAACGCAACTCGTAAAAAGACGGTATAAGTCATTATAATCCATAAGTATGTCACTGGATGCAACGAATGCCTCGTTTTGTTTATAATGGGTTTTCATGTTTATGTCTTGTCGCTCCTTGGCCGGACAGGGCATCACAGTATGGTTGGGGCGTAACATTTCCGTCAAACGCTTGAGGTATTCGGCCAATCACAATGCACTGTATAGCTGGCCAATCACAGCCCACCTCGTTTTTCAGAAGATGAGCTTTGTAAAAATCTCCGCGTTTCAGAAAGGCGGGGCATAGAAAAGAAACAACAATGTACAGTATGTGGAAAACAATGTGTTTTTGAACCTTAAACCGCATAAACACATTTCATTACACCAAATACACAACATAAATGTTCTTTTTAGCAACATCGTATGACCCCATTAATTACTCACTATAGCGCAGAAGCAGGAACAAATATGTCTTAAGCAGTGGAAACCGTGTAAGTGATTTTCCTGATTCTGCTAATAAGCGCCTTGCGTTCCGTCAATAATAATTGAAATGTAGTTTTAATTGTTTGAGAATTCAACACAAATTGCATTTCAGGCCAGTAATAGGCCTGGCGACCGTTGGCCACCATAGATCCAACTTCGCGCGAGTTGCATATGTTCTTCATCTGCATAATTTTAACGGTCCTCAAATGACCGATCATGTTTGTTCATGATATATTTGTTTCAAAGACATTTGCCATGTTGTGTGCATGCCTGAGGAACATCTGGTTCGTGTGTTCCTACAGCTAAAGAATTTTTTTGTATGCACCGCGCAATTCCAAACCGTTCCCACCCAAGGCAGTTGCATAATTCCAAACACAGCGAAAATGTTAGAGTTAGATAACAGGACTCTGAGCCATTGATATTCAAGGCCTAACGCAGTTATTAGAGAGAGAGGAGCGGGGAAAGCGAGCGAGAGTTTTCGTCGGCATCTGTGCAAGACTCTGTCGGATCACAGCGGTAGGGTCATGTGGATCAGCCTGCAGTAGCAGCGTCTACTAATAGCGAATCTTTTAGTTGAACTGCTTCAAGAACCTCGCTACTGCGCATGGCATGTAGCTTTTCAGTGCGAAACTTTTTTGATTGACTAAATTCGATGGTGGACTGGCGTGTAACGACAAGTTTTTGTCGCCGTGTCCTTTTCGCGTGTCGTGTGTGTTGTGTAATGGTGTAGGTGGTGTGGTGGTAGGAGAATCGGAGAAAGAAAGATAAAGCGACCGTGCATTCACGTACATAAAAATTAGTGTTGAAAATCATGGAAAATGGTGTGAAATTTTGTACCCATTGTTTGGTATATTTTATTGTGATCAAGTCTTGTCTGGGGTTTTTTGGTTCATTTTCGTTCTTGTAGATATTCCCCTAGTTATAATAAAAAATAGTATATATCTCTGACAGAATTGGTGAAATTGGGGCCGTTCACGCCGAGCTGGACGATCCTGCGACATGACACGTGGCAAGTGCGAGACAATGCTGTGAGTAATCCAGCCCCTGCGTCCGTGATGGAGTGTCCGTGTGGGAGTTACTGTGTGTGTGTGAGTGTGTGGGTGGGTGTGTGGGTGTGTGTGTGAGGGAGAGATGCCTGTGTGTGGTGTGTGGGGGCGGTGTGCGCAGTGTGTGTTGAGAGAGGCGCGCATGTGTGTGTTAGGGTGTGTTGCTTTTGAGTGAGTGGCCACGAGCGTGAGTGGTGCCCCCAGTGTCGTGTGTCATCGTGGTGAGTGTGGCGCGAGGAGTTGTAGTGCATGTGTGGGTGTGGTGTGTTGTGGTGTGTGACTGTGACTGAGAGAGTGTCAGTGTGTGTCTGTGTGTGTGTGTGTGTGAGGAGGAGAGTGAGTGTGGGTTGATTGTGTGTGTTGTGCCGTCGTGAGTGTGAGAGGAGTGGGAGTGCATGTAGAGGTGTGTGGTGTTGTGTGTGTGGTGTGGTGATGTGAGAGGGATGATGGACGTGTGTGTGTGGTGTGTGGAGGAGGGAGAGTGGTCCAGCCGTGTGTCGGTATTGTCTGAGACGGTGTGCACGTTGTGGTGTGACTGGGAGCGTGAGTGTGTGACCTGTAGGTTTGTGGTTTTTTGACTTGTGTGTGGGTGTGTTTGTGTGGAGACGAGTGTTGATGTGTGTGGTGTGTGTGTGTACGTGATGGAGCAGGGGTGAGTGTGTGTCTTTGTGTGTGTGCACGTGTCCGTGAGTGGAAGAGAGTGAGTGTGTGCATGTGGTTGTTGTTTGGTGAGAGAGTAGGGAGTGTGTGGTGTGTGGATGGGGCGTTGTGAGGTGTGGAGAGTGAGTGTGTGAAGTGTTGTGTGTGAGAGACGTGAGTGTGTGTAGTGGTGTGTGAGAGAGAATGTGTAGGTTGGGGTGTTGCTGCGTGCTCGTGAGAGTGTGACGAGATGTGAGTGTGTGTGTGAGAGAGGTGAGGTGTGTGTGGTCGAATGCGGTGTGTGAGAGAGAGTGTTGTGTGTGTGTGTGTGTGAGCGCGTGTGTGTGAGAGTGAGTGTGTGCATGTGTGTGTGTGTGTGCGTTGCGTGCTGCGTGCGTGTGTGGTGAGTGAGGCGTGAGTTTGTGTGCGTGAGAGGAGGCGTGCGTGTGGGTAGCGAGACGTGAGCGTGTGTGCGAGAGGGAGGTGGTGAGAGAGGTGCGCACGCAGCAGCCTGTGTTCTTGTGGTGAAGAGACACTGGGTGCTAACTTGTGAGAGGAGTGTGTGGTGTGAAAGAGTGTGTGTGCGTGACGAGAGTGAGGTGGTGTGTGAGGAGTGTGTGTGAGAGCGTGAGTCGTCTGACCGACAGCGCACCGCAGTTTTGTGCTGTGAGGGCCACAACTGTTGGTAATGGATCCATGGGGGTTAGTGACATAGGTCTTCCCCCGAAGACCGTGCATTTCTGCGGACATTGAGTGTCCCATATTGTCACAGGCGTATCAATCATTAGAAGAGTTTTTTGCCAATCCTAAAAATGCAGACCGTTTTCTGTGGGGGTAGGGTTTCGGGGTAGGGTTGGGGTAGGCAATCAACACACAAATTACAGTTGTACAGTATAAAATCCATTAGCCTCGGGAGAGTCCCCCATAAAACCCTCAAAACTAAACCTGTGTGGACACGCGGTGTGTGTGTGTGTACACGCTCAGTAAGGGAAACCTGAAATGGAATGTAGTTTTTGATTCTCCCCCCCATGATTATCTGGGGGATCCTGAGAGAGGCACAGGAATAATAATAAATAAATAAATAAATAAAACAATCAACCAAAGCCATCATCACATTACCAGTGTTATTATCGTAAGCTAAAACTAAAGTCATTAATAGTAAAAACTGAAACAAAATTAAATGAAAACATAAACGTACTTATCTAATCTGCAACATTTCTTAAGTCTTATTTATTTATATTTTTAACCATGTTTCGAGAAATAAAATGTTAAACACATATCAGGTGAATGATATATGAACAAATCCCTCAGTAAAACCCTTCAGAACATAGAGAGGAATAAAACTGCCAAGCTTGGTGTCTGTACGTGCTGCTGAAGTGAAGATACACGCTCATTTGGAGAAAATGGATCTCAAAGATATGTACTGTAATTGAAATCCACAGACGCAAATTGATAAAGTGCAATAAAATAAACTGTTATATTTTTTCTGTTATATTCCAAACTTGACCAGTGCATGAAAAAACAATGGTTTTTGCTGGTGTGTCTTGCCTCAATTTACTCATCACAACTGTGCTGATAAGTTTTACTGATTAAACATATTCCTCTAAACGTGTTCTTGAATGTTTTATGAATAACATTCATACAAGCTGATGAAAACAATGTATTCCAGACCTGTTTGTGCTCGGTATCTTTGCTCTCTGCTGCCTCTCCTGTCCAGGTAGAAGAACTGCATACAGGTGTGTCCTACAGCAGCAACGCAACGTATGGTTCAATATATAAGACACAGACAAATAAACATACCCAAACTTGGACATTTATTCACATCTCACTTTCACAAAACCACAACCTTATGAGACTAGGTTTGCATTTTCTGAAGGAAACACTAGAGCATGCAAAGCAAGGAATGATTCAGGAAAGCAGAGGAATGAGTTTAAAGTCTGTAAACACAAAACAGACAACAGTCTAACAAGGTTTCTAGGAAAACGCGAATGAATAAAAGAAAAAGATGTCAATACCGCATAGCCTAAAATAACACATGATAATGAGAAAAATAAGCCTCACCTGTCTGCCATCATTATTTGCTGAAGCTTTGGTTATGGCAGAGCTCTGGCATTAGAAAATAGCGATATCAATAACATATCAATAGTTATACTTTATTGGGTCATTTTCTAAACCCTTAAAGTCATTTTACAATGTCCTTAAATACATTTTTTGTGTTGACAATTAACAAAAAGAAACGGGGACAAAAGTGTGAGTGTGTGTGTGTGTGTGTGAGTGTGTATGAGTGTGTGTGTGTGTGTGAGAGAGAGAGTGAGAGTGTGTGTGTGTGTGTGTGAGAGAGAGTGAGAGAGCGGGTGTGTGTGTGTGTGAGAGAGAGAGAGAGAGAGAGGGAGAGTGTGTGTGTGTGTGTGTGAGAGAGAGAGAGTGAGAGTGTGTGTGTGTGAGCGTGTGTGTCATGTTTGTAGAGAGGAGAGAGATGCTGAGGGGAGATGTGACGAACGGTGTGTTGTGGTGTGTGATTGAGCGAGAGGATTGAGAGTGGGTGTGCGTAGTGATTAGCAGGTGTGTCGAGTGAGAGAGAGAGGAGAGGGATGAGTGTGGTGGTGCCACCAATGGCTTTAGATGCAGTGTGTGTGAGAATGAGAGCATGAGTGTGTGGGTGTTGGCTGTGTGTGTGTGAGTGTGAGACGGTAGGTGAGGAGAGAGAGTGGGCGTGTTGTGTTCGGGAAAGGCGCAGAGAGGAGGGGGGGTGTGTGAGGAAGAGAGAGGGAGAGGTTGAGTGGGTGAGTGGGGAGGAGGGGGGGTGGGGGTGGGGGTTGAGAGAGAGTGGAGGGGTGGGGGTGAGAGAGAGGAGGTGTGAGAGAGAGGGAGAGGGTGTGTGTGGGGTGGGTGTGGAGAGAGAGAGTGAGAGTGTGGTGTGTGGGGGGGTGGGGGGGAGGTGTGTGTGGGTGTGGGTGTGTGAGGGTGTGTGTGTGTGAGAGAGAGAGTGCGAGTGTGTGTGTGAGAGAGAGAGAGAAAGAGAGTGAGAGTGTGGGGAGAGGTGTGTGTGTGTGTGTGTATGAGAGGGAGAGAGAGACGTGAGAGTGTGTGTGGGGTAGGTATCGCGGAGGTATGACGCTTGGGTCTGCCCCTCCCGTTGCGACCGCTGCCCCCCCCGCGCTGCGGGCGGCTCCCCCGCGCCGCGCCACTCACGACGGCAGTGGCGGCCGCGGGGGCTCGCGGGTGGCCCCGTCCCGGGGCACGGGGTGGACGGACCGCGGCGCTGCGTCAGCTGGGCGGCGCCTAGGGCGCAGTTACAGCCACCGCGCCCCCCACGAGGAATACAGACTGCGCGCTGCCCGGGACGCGGTCGTCGCGGCCCCTGCACCCTCGCGCCGCCCTTGCGCGCGCGACGCCGTGCTCCCGGCTTCCGCCTCGTGCTGGTGACTGTTGGCGGCGCGGCCCTCGCCTCGCGCGCGTTTGTGGCCGGGCGGAGCGACGACGACAGCCCAGTCCCTTGGCCGGCCCATGTGGGCACAGTTGCGCGCCGCGCGCCCTGCCCAGACGAGCGTCGGCTGGGTTCCCAGAGCTGAGCAACACACGGTGACGGAGGTCGAGTGAGTGTCTCATGCGTGGTGGCTGTGTTGGATGACCGAGACGTGGGAGAACGGTGTGGGTGTGTAGGTCGTTAGAGACGAGAGTGAGAGAGTGTGTGTGTAGTGTGTGGTGTGGTGTGTGATGGTTGTTGGGTGGTGAGGGTGTATGAGTGGCCGTGTGAGTGTGGTGATGTGAGGAGAGAGAGAGTGAGCGTGTTTTCATCAGGGTGTGTGAAGGCTGTGGTGGTGTGTGCCGTGTGTGAGGGCTGTCGTCTGAGTGTGTGTGTGTGGTGGGATGTGGTGCGGCAGAGGAGCGAGTAGAGAGTGAGAGTGTGTGTGATGTGTGGTGAGCGGAGCCGCGAGCGAGTGAGGAAGTACTACGTGAGAGAGTCGTGGAGGTGGCTTGTGTGTGTGGTGTTAGGTGTGGGAGAGACGATCTTCTACCCGAAGGGCGGACTCCCGAGAGGGCGCGCTGGTGCTAAGAGTGGTGTGTGTGTGGTGGGGTGTGTGTAGTGTGGTAGTGGGATTTACTGATATTCTGTGTGGTGTGGCGTATGAAGTGGTAGTTGTGTGGTCGGGCGAGGCGTGACAGACTAAGTGAGAGATAGTCGGTGGGTGTGTGTGTGTGTGTGGAGAAGATAGAGAGAGAGAAGAACGATGCTGCAGTGTGTGTGAGTGATGTGTGTACAAGCTTCGAACCAGGCGCCGTGTGAGAGAGCGGAGAGAGGTGGGACGGGGGGGAGGGGGTTTCGTGTGTGTTGTGTGGACGAAGAGAGCGGAGAGAGTGTGTTGTTTTGTGTGTGTGTGTGTGGGTAGTGGCGTCGAGGGTGTGTGAGTGAGCGATTATGAGAGTGTTGGTGGGGTTTGAGTGTGGTGTGTGTGAGTACTGGGGAGCAGCGAAGAGATGGGAGAGTGTGAGAGGTGCGTGTTGTTGTTGAGTGTGTGTGTGGAGAGCAGAGTGAGAGGGGGATGTGTGCGAGGGGTGTGGTAAGATGAGTGTGTATGGAGTGTGTGTGGTGGGTGCTGAGTGAGAGTCAGAGAAGTGGATGAGAGTCGGACGTGTGTTGTGTGTGTGTTGTGTAGTGGGTGGGAAGGGCTGTGCTGGGTGTGTGCCCAGCTAGTGCGTGTGTTGGAGACTGAGATTTGCGGTGTGTGTGTTGTGTCGTGTGGTGTGTGTGAGGGTGTGTGTGTAAGGAGGGATGTGTGGATTGTGTGAGGGAGCGAGAGCTGTTGCAGAGTGGTGGGTGCTGCTTGTTGTGAGAGAAGAGAGAGTGAAAGAGGTGTGTGGGTGTGTGTCGGAGAGAGGAGAGTGAGAGTGTGATGTGTGTGTGTGGTGTGGTGGGAGGAGAGGAGAGTGTGTGTGTGTGTTGTGTGTTTGTGAGTGAGATGAGTGTGTGAGAGAGAGAGAGAGAGTGTTGTGTGTGTGTGTGAGTGTGTGTGTGTGAGGAGAGAGTGGAGTGTGTGTGGGTGTGTGTGTGTGGAGAGAGGAGAGAGTGAGAGTGTGTGTGTGGTGAGCGTGGCGCAGTATCCGATCAGGTTGTGGGTGTGGAGAGAGAAGAGAACGTGTGTGTGTGTGTGTGTGTGAGAGTGTGTATGAGTGTGTGTGAGAGAGCGTGAGAGGTGTGTGGTGTGTGTGTGTTGTGCGAGGAGGAGAGGAGAGTGGGAGAGTGGTGTGTGTGTGTGGAGGGTGGTTGTGAGCGAAGAGTGAGAGTGTGTGTGTTGTGTCGGGTGTGGGAGTGTGTGTATGAGGTGTGTGGTGTGGGAGAGAGGAGAGTGAGAGTTGGTGTGGTGTGGGTGTGTGTGAGGTTGTATGAGGTGTGTGTGTGTGTGAGAGAGCTGAGAGAGGAGCGTGGGGAGTGTGTGTGGGGTTTGTGATGAGTGTGCTTTAATTTAAACAATACCAGCGAGGCACCGAACAATCAGAACACGTGAGGCATAACTTATTCTGTGGATTTGCTGGGATAGTTGTGCGGAATTAGTTTCGTATATTGGATGAATGCGGTCAGTGACTGCCAACTCTGAGTGTGCGCATTTAAGGTAAGAGGATGTTACAGCAGATATGGCCCCTCAGGGTCGAGCAGCATATCCTTTCAGAAGTGAACTGTTAGACTGCTGACACGATGATTTAAAGGGCTTTAATGCTATTCTGAGTCTGTCACCAACCATGTACACCAATCGCTCAAGTCCTTCCTGTGGAACAAAACACTTAAGCAGCTCAGGAGATGAGGGATGTAATTACTAACGGTGCAAGTAGTCGAGCAAACTCATGATTAATGAGATAGAATAACGATCAGGAAAGCCACACTGAAATCTTGGACGGTGGAGGTATGAGGCCTGTTCCGGTTGAATGTCATGCTCAGTGATCGAAGGGGACCGATTATGATGTGTGAATGGAGGGTGTTTACCTGTGCTTTGAGTGGATGCTCTTTTTATAGGCTATGGGTGTTTTTGGCACTATTGAATTCATTTAACTAAAGGTCTTTATTAGTAAACACCAATACGTAGCACTATGCGTAACTTAACAGTAATACCAGCTCAAACTCAAATGAGACAGACACGCCTAAACACGCTTGCGTTCATGGTTTCTTTTCTTTCTTTTTCTCAGTCACAACATTGATGACAGGTTCATATTCAGTCTCACCTAAAGCTGCTATTGTAAACACTCAGTGCGCTTTGATCGGTCTAATGTTTCAACGCTGACGCTGCTGCACTAATAAATATTTTTAACTTGACACAACACACCTGTCCAAGACGCCTGTATGATGCATGTGTAAGTCATGGCTCCTGAATATTAATTATGTAACCTCATAATGTAGGACATGTGTATGACCCGGGGGGTATTTTAACCAAGATTCAGAGGGAGACAGATAATGTGTGGTAAAAAGTCAGTCACACTCTTTAAAAGAGAAGCGGTAATCATTGCACCAAATGTCACTATAGTTTTTAATGGTTAGACATACAACTCAATGATTGCACAATTCTTTATTATGTTTGTATAACGAAATGTATTTAACGATCCTCTATCTCTTCCCCGGATTCCGACCTCTACAGGTTACACAACATGCAAACCTGCCCTAAAGAGCCCATGATCTATACAGAGTTTTTGTATCTAACATTAGCGACTGCTGTCATCAGGCTCCTATGTTCACGTCAGTAATTTTCTTGACTGTAAGGGCACTGAAGGCTAAGGTCCTTTTATGCCATTAAATGAAAGAAATTAAATATAGGAGCCCTGAAAAAATAAATGATAATTCTTAGATTGGAACGATGAGAAGAAGGGTACAAGCATGTTGCATCTCACACCTTCACATGTATATACATTACATTAGTTTGTATTTGGTTTAAAAGCTCCTCGAGCTTGAGTTTCCGGAAAAGACTGTCGGAAGCAATATATAACAAGTTAACTAGTCATCATTACAGCGGGATCAGTAGGGGTGCTGAGGGTGCTCATTGCAGCTACAGCCCCTGGAGTGTCGCACGAAAAACTGGGGTGGTGCGGTTTTAAAAATTATATGAATAGCATTAAACAGTTGAAGAACAATATGTATACAAAAAAATAAATATTAATTTTTATTAATTAGTATATTCATTAAAATCCTTTGAAAAAAAAGTAGCCTAAGCCTACAATGACAAAAAGCAACGGTTTAAAACCAAATTGAAGTCAGAGGTGAATCAAATGGTGCATATGGTGTACGGCGCAGTTCTGGAGAGCGATGGCAATCAGAACAAGAAGGAGCTGGCGTGGCCCTGGGGAAAAGTGAACTAGAGCCTGATGGGGCGCGACCTGGGTGACAAACAGCTTTATGAGATTCATACGCACCGAGGTCGCCGACTGGAGGCCCGTGTCTCTGTTCGCTCTCTTCGTTCCCATTACACCAGATATTAAAATAGGTCAGTTTCTGCGTTTGTAATGGCAAAGAGGTTAGGCGTGAGTCAATAGTTATGTGTTTCTTTATTAAGTAAGTTAGAAATGCTTTGGAACATTCGTTTGTTCATTCAGTTTTTTTTTTTTTAAAGGAGTAACGACTGGCCAGTTTAACTGGGAACAAATCCCCAAGCTGGGACAAGCTGCCGGACGAGTAGAGTTGGCAGTCTATGTTTGATCATGTAATGCCTTTCATCAACCAACACGACCTGCCTAAATAAAACAGACATTAAAACCACTTAATGCCTTTCACGCAGTATTAATTTAAACCATCTGTGGGGCTCGCCCAAGAACCGTGCTGTGGGATGATTAGTCCAAAGTTTGATGCCGGCGAGCACGTGGAAAGACTAAAGCGGCGCTTTAGGATCGTCACTTGCTTTATATAAGAACAGTGAAAGCTTAAAAATACGCTGTCATTTTTGCTCATTAAGGTAAGAGTATACATCATTCGGAAATGCAAAGGGTCTACTTGTATTTGTGTGCACATTTACAATATCAACAAAACCTTGTGCTTTTATAAAATAAAGAAAACAAACAGGGTGCGCTTTCTGTCGTCTTGGTCTTGAACAGAAGCGCTTCACCGGACCCGAATACAGCTAAAGGGTTTGGCATGAACGCTACACACACACCAGTACTATTTTAAAACGAAATAATAAAATCAAAAACAAAAAGCTTTCATTTATGTTATCCTAAGATGCATTTCTCTCTAAAGGCTACGTCAATGAGGATGGATAGGTAACCATGACAAATTAACCAACTATTCCAACAGATTCCCCTCACTATTTCTTGGACTTCCTTTTTTGTTTGTTTTGTTATCGATTATTTAAATTTTATGGGTTGTTTGTTTGTTTTGTTGGGGCTGATGTGCACAAGACATTGTCGTTGTTGGCATTCAGTAACACCTATATGGAAGCATGTCGTGTGCCATGTTTAAAACGTAACTACCTAATAAATAAAATTCAGCGTGTCATCAGTATTTTAAGAATGAATGTTAAAATGCAAGAGAAGACAATCCTGTTAGGATCAATGTGAAAATTCCACCCATGAGGCTACTCCTCCAACAAACAACAAAGGCCTTGGCATCGTCCTTCTTTGACTTTTTTTGAAACCTATGACTTCAGTGAGACAGTCGTTTGTATAGCAGATTGTTCTGATCTTTTCAACCATGCATTCAAAATATCAGCTTTTAGTTCGTCTGCAAATATGAGTAAGACGAAAATATATTTTATATGATATGATAGCGTCAGACATCCACGTACAGCCACAAATACTTAAGAGAGCGGTTCAAAAAGACGCGTTAAGTGTATTGGATTTTAACAGAGACTAAAGTGAACAAGAAGGAGAGTAAGACTTGACTTGTTGGCGCTAACAAAGCAAATAAAAAGGCTGGCGAGTATGATTGGGTGACTTTAAATGCATGCTTATGGCTCATTATTATTAATCGAAAAAAACAACAGCAACAAAAAAAACATTAATTTTTTAAACTTTGAACTTTTATTAACAAAATAAATAAGGATATGTTTTACTCGCGTTTAACACAAATAAATAGCCTATGGATTTCCCCTCAGGCTTCCTTAAAAACATTCTTGTCCCGGAGTAATGACTTGCAGCAGAATATAATACTAGCATCGGAATTATCTCTTTTATGGTTCACGCGCCTCCTGAGGGGAGGGCTCGGCTCATGAATATTAATTAGGTTGCAAGACTGACCGCTACAGGAACGTCACCGTCCCCTAATTAATATTCAGAAGTTGTCCTTTCGCTTCAGGCGATGGAATGTAGGCCTATATAAACTTTTTAAGCACGTGTTTTGAAAGGAAATCTCTTTTAATGTGCAAGCCACACGGAAACACATTAAAAGACCGAGTCATTAAATGCTCAAAACTCTCACAGCTGTTAAGCATTGTTGATGTTTTTTCCTCTTTCGACTTCCCCTTAAAGTATTCAAGTTTCATGACAAACCGCAAACAAACAGCGCTTACCTTTACAATGCCCTGATCGTGACCGTCTTCTCTTTAAATCCCCTCCCAAAAGAAAAAAAGAAAAGAAAAGAAAAGAAAAACCAAAACAAACAAAACGCTGAGGTTTTCAATGTTCTAAAACAAATAAAAGACGCCGTCAATATCGCCCCCCCCAGGCGTTCCGCTGCAAAACGCCCCCCAAATCAGGTCTTCTTGCCTAAAACATGAAAGAAACCCCACTGCGTTCAGTTCCAGCGGTGTACAGACCCCGCCGCCCCTCGCTCACTGTTGTGTTGTGAAGTCCACCGACTCTTCCTCGAAAAGCACATGATCTCGGGCTGTGTTTGAACACAAGTGTGTTTTCCACTCAAGAGCCAAGCTATTCTGTCCCTCATGCTACACAGTGGCAGGTTAGTTTGAGTGTTAGTCATCAGTTCATCGGAGATGGGGTTCTTTATTCACCAAGACAGCAAGTATATATATGTTATTTAATTTTAGTAAAATATCTTCATGAACATAACCCTTCTGCCCTGTGTTGCAAAATCAGTCAAGACATGAAAGACTTTGTGAGTGAGTGACGATGCGTGTGTGTGAGTGAAGTGAGTGTGAGTGAGTGAGTGATGTGTGTGTGTGAGTGCGTGAGTGTGAGTGAGTGAATGTCTGTGTGCGTGTGTGGTGTTGTGATGTGAATGATTGCGTGTATGTTGTGAGGGACTACGGGATGGATGAGTGTGTGATTGTGAGAGAGAGAGAGAGAGTGTGAGTGCATGTGAGTGTGTGTGTGTGTGTGAGTGTTGTGTGTGTGTGTGTGTGGGTGAGTGAGTGCGTGTGTGTGTGAGTGAGTGAGTGTGCTGAGTGCGTGTGTGTGTGTGTGTGTGGTGAGTGAGTGAGTGAGTGTGGGTGTGTGAGTGGCGTGTGGGTGAGTGTGAGTGAGTGAGTGTAAGTGTGAGTGAGTGAGTGAGTGTGTGTGTGAGTGGGACTGAGTGTGAGTGAGTGAGTGAGTGAGTGTGTGTGTGTGTGAGTGGTGAGTGTGTGTGTGTGGTTGTGTGTGTGTGAGTGTGTGTGAGTGACTGAGTGTGTGAGTGAGGCGTGGGTGGGTGTGTGTGTGTGTGTGTGTGTGTTTGAGGTGAGTGAGTGTGTGTGTGTGTGTGAGTGATATGAGTGTGAGTGAGGAGTGTGTGTGTGTTTTGTGGGAGTGCGTGTGTGTGTGTTGTGTGTGTGGTGTGTGTCTGTGTGTGTGAATGTGAGTGAGTGAGCGCGCGTGTGTGTGTGAGTGAGTGAGTGAATGAGTGAGTGAGTGTGTGTGTGTGTTGGTGTGTGTGTGTGTGAGTCAGTGAGTGTGTGTGTGTGTTTGAGTGAGAGTGAGTGTGTGAGTGAGAGAGTGAGTGAGTGAGTGTGTGTGTGTGTGTTGAGTGTGACGTGAGGTGAGTGAGTGAGTGCAGTGATTTAGTGTTGAGTGAGTGAGGAGTAGTGTTGTGTGTGTGGTGTGTGTGAGTGTGAGTGAGTGTGTGTTGTGTGTGAGTGAGTGAGCGTGTGTTTGAGTGAGCGTGTGTGTGAGTGAGTGAGAGTGAGTGAGTATGAGTGAGTGAGTGTGTGTGTGTGTGAGGAGTGAGTGAGTGAGTGAGTGTCTTGTGTGTGTGTGAGTGAGTGCGTTGAGGGTGAGTGTGTGTGAAGTGAGTGAGGAGTGAGGTTTTGTGTGTGTGTGAGGAGTGTGTGTGTGTTTGGAGTGATGAGGTGTGTGGGGTGTGTGTGAGTGAGTGATGCGTGTGTGAGTGAGTGATTGAGTTCTGTGGGGTGTTGTGTGTTCGTGTGTGTGTGAGGGACGTGACGGTGATTGAGCGTGGTGTGTGGTGTGTGTGGTGTGAGTGAGTGAGGGTGTGATTGAGTGTGAGTGAGTTGTGTGTGTTTTGTGACAATTGAGGCTATCAAGTGGTCTAATGACAAAAAAGGGGGGGTATGACATAGGTATTACAAGGAGAAGGTTGACTTTTCAGGACATTACCCCATGTGCCCACTTTTCAAAATGCTTTTAAATCACACAGAATGGAGTGTATTGTAAATCTGAAATAGCACAAAGTCTCCTGTTTGGAGGTAGGTTTAGGGTTAGGGTTGGTGTAGGGCAATAGAATATACGGGTTGTACAGTATAAAAACCATTACGCCTATGGAGAGTACCCACTTTCACAAAAACAAACCTGTGTGTGTAAGAGTGTGTGTGTGAGAGAGAGAGAGTGAGTGGGAGTGTGTGGTGTGTAGTGTGAGAGAAGATGGAGAGTAAGAGTGAATGCTGTGATGTGAGTGAGTGACCTGAAGTGTGTGTGATGGAGTGTGTGAGTGGAGTGAGTGCGTGTGAGGGTGAGTGTGTGATGTGAGTGAAGTGAGTGAGTGTGTTGTGGTGGAGTGAGTGTGTGAGGAGTGCGTGTGTGAGGGTGAGTGAGTGTTTTGGAGTGATGTGAGTGGTGAGTGTGTGTGTGAGTGGTGAGTGAGTTGGGTGAGACGTGTGTGTGTGAGTGAGTGTGTGTGTGAATGTGTGTGTGTGTGTGTTTGTGTGTGTGAGTGAGTGTGAGTGTGGGTGTGTGTGTGTGTTGAGGAGAGAGGAGTAAGAGTGAATGAGTGAGTGACGTGAGTGTGAGTGTGTGTGTGTGAGTGAGTGTGTGTGAGTGAGTGTGTGAGTGAGTGAGTGTGTGAGTGATGCGGAGTGAGTGAGTTGTGTGGGAGTGAGTTGTGAGGTGAGTGAGGGGTGAGTGATAGTGAGTTGCCGTGTGTGAGTGTGTGGGGTGACGTGAGGTGTGGGTTGGGAGTGAGTGAGTGACTGGTGAGGGAGTGAGTGTTGTGTGTGTGAGTGAGGTGTGATGTGAGTGAGGTGAGTGGTGAGTGTGGGTGAGTGACGTGAGGGAGTGCAGTGGACTGTGAGTGAGTGACGTGAGTGGAGAGGTGTGATGAGTGAGTGGTGTGTGTGGTGTGCTGTGTGTGTGAGTGAGGAGAGTTATGCGACTGTGTGTGTGAGAGTAAGAGTGATGTGAGTGAGTGTGGGTTGTGTGTGTGGTGTGTGTGTGTGTGAAGTGAGTGAGTCGAGTGATTGAGTGGTTGAGTGGTGATTGAGTGTGTGTGAGTGATTGTGTGTGTGAGAGAGTGTGTGTGTGTGTGTGAGGGAGTGAGTGCGTGTGTGTGTGTGTGTGAGTGATTGTGGGTTAGTGAGGAGTGATTGAGTGTGTTGAGTGAGGATGGGTGTGTGGAGAGTGTGTGTGTGTGTGTGAGCGAGATGAGGGAGTGCGTGAGTGTGTAACAGTTTTAGTGTTGTTAATAGTGCAATTTGTGCAAAACATTTGTGCATATGACAGATTTGCATAAAAATGCAGTTTATCCAAAGCGTAAAATCTCAATTACTGTACATAAAAGTGATTCTTGTCAGTGGCTTCATTCTCAACCATAAGCAGAACCAGATTGTAAACAAAAAACTGGACTTTAACCACAAACTGTGACCACAGCATATTGTACACAGTTGTACAATACAAATACAATGTGATATAATTTGTGACAACATATCCTTATTTTGCGATGTCTGTTAAAGATCTCTTCATCTGGAAAGCATCTGCTGTGTCCAAACATCTGGCAGACGTCTTCAAGATGTCAGTTTTGCATACAATCTGCATCATAAACATCTTAAAGACATCTTCTAAACGAAGTATCAGGGAAATAACTACAAGAAAACCCTCATAGCACACAAGTACATGACAGAGACGTCTGCATTACATCTGCAAGACGTATTTTTTAGAGTGTTTGCTCATCTGCAATACGTCTATAGGACGTTTTCTATCAGATGTCAAATAGACGTTTAGAAAATGTCTTTAAGATGTTTATGATTTAGAATATATGAGATCTTAGAGACGTCTGTCAGATGTTTGTACACAGCAGATGCTTTCCAGATGAAGAGATCTTGCAGACGTACGTGTGCTATCTGGGTAACAAAGTATAGAAGTATCCGCGCTACAAACCAGCGCGTTTATAAACATGATAGTCAATTAAAATATAATAAGAAATACGTGTGCATATCAAGCAGCTAACACGATGTGTACAGTTTTAAACATACTCGTACATGGAAGCCGCGCACTCAAATTACAACAGTCTGTAGAAACAAAAAAAAAGACGGTTCTTAGGAAGTAACCAATCCTGATGGGAACATATGTGTCCCGCCGCACCACAAACAGTGTAAGCCGCTGGGGTATATTTGTAGCAATAGCCAACAATACATTGTATGGGTCATAATTTTATGCCAAAAATCATTAGGATATTAAGTAAAGATCATGTTCCATGAAGATATTTTGTACATTTCCTACCGTAAATATACCAAAAGTAATTTTTGATTAGTAATATGCATGCTAAAGAATTCATTTTGGACAACTTAAAAGTGAAGACTATTATCCATATTATAGATGTTTTTATGCAACGACACGAAGATGTCCAGATGTCAATAGGTATCTGTCCCATCCCATAAATTATGTCGTCGGATTGCCTAAGCACAAACATACATCAATGGAAAGCTTCTTTATTCAGCTTTCAGATGATGTATACATCTCAATTAAAAAAAATTGTCCGCATTATGACTGGTGAATTTGATAGATTCAGGCGCGTTTTTGCGGCTTTTTTCTTTACATTAGCAAAGCTTATGATGCGGGAAAACACGTTAATATTTTGGGAGGGAGTTTTCTGTTAATGCATCGGCGTGGCCTACTTTATAAGTTTTTTGTTTGTTTCTGAATGTTATTTCCCTGTTCATTGCATGATCAGTCATTACCGAGATATTTGTTACCAAGCTCACTATGTCCCAGGTCGACACCCTGCCCCCACACAGCGACAGTCATGTTGTCCCCTCACCCTGCATATTACAAAGCAGCTGGACTTCATTTCATCTCAATGAGAGTCGGAACTTGCTGAAAATCACCATTCCGTTTTATGCAAATGAGCAGCGACAACCAATGGGAGCGCAGACGGCCGAAAACCAAAAGCGACTCTGCGATGACTCCTAGATGTTTCCGCTCGCGTCGAGCAGCTGTTCTCTGATGGAGTTGAGCTCCGCTAAACCTTCGTGCAGCTGTTTGGCCAGGCTCCGCACTTCAGCCGTCACCTCCTTCTTACAGCCCTTCTTCACCTCTTTCGAGTCTTTGGTGAAGTACTTATCTATTCCTTTCTGCAGACTGGCTAACTTGGCCAGCGTGTGGTGAATGCTTTCTTCCGCTCGATCTACCGGGTCGCTCACTAAGCTAATGGTCTGCAGGGCCCGTCGTACCTCCCAGTCACCGGTGTAGTAGTTGTTCCGTCGCAGCAGCGGATGAGAGCGCAATCGACAAAGACCTTCGATGACGAATCGCAAACAGCGCTGCATTTCCACCAGCTGGGCCTCGTAGTCCATCACGATTATTGCAATCTTCTTACGGTCCTGCATTAAAACAAGAGAGACTTCGACATTTCAAATATATGTATATGGTAACACTTTACAGTAAGATCGCATTAATTAATGTTAGTTAATGCATTAACTATAAATGAGCAATACACTTGTCGCAGCATTTATACTTTTTCATTAGCGTTAGCTAATTTAAAAAATACAACTGCTCATTATTAGCTCATGTGAGGTCTATTAAAAATTAAAAAATACATTTTTTGATTTTAAGAATTTATTCGCTTAGAATGAGCTATTAATGAAGAGTAATAAATGCTCTAGATGTATTGTTAGTTCATGTTAACTAATGTTAACAAATAGAACCTTATTGTGAAGTTGCCTTTCGCAATACATAATATTTACATTTACTCAGCATTTAGCCCAAGCAGTAAAGCACGGTGGTCATGGGTTCGATTCCCAGGTTTAATGCATGAACTAATAAAGTGTTTTTATTGGATAAAATACATAATGTACATGTAAATACATTTATTTACTAAGAAACTGTAGTTGCATCTTTTAAATACAGTTAAACAATAATAGCTATAATTAAATGGCCATCAAGGTATTTTGTAAATTTACTACCGTAAATATATCAAAACGTAATGTTTGATTAGTAATATGCATTGCTAAGAACTTCATTTGGACAACTTTAAAGATGATTTTCTCAATATTTAGATTTTTTTGCACCCTCAGATTCCAGATTTTCAAATAGTTGCATCCCGGCCAAATATCGTCCTATCCTAACAAACAGCCAGCAATGGAGAGCTAATTTATTCAGCTTAGATGATGAATAAATCTCCAAAATTTAAAAAAAATGACCCTTATGACTGGTTTTGGCTTAGGGGTCTATATGGTGACACTTTGAAACTGTTATAATCGCATGCAATTCAGAGATGAAGGACATTTTACGCACATGGCATGTTGGTGACGGGGTCTGAGATGCTGCGGAGCGGGCCGTGATGCCACCGCTGTTATTAGCGACGCCCGCACGATGGCCGTGAACGGATGATGGGACGCTCACGATACGTGACGGGGAACCAGCAGCCGCCCCGCGATGGCCGCGGCTCCCTCCCACAGCGGTGGCTTCCTCCCCGTGATGATTTGCGCACAGCGCCTAGCTGCGAGGTGTGGGGAAGGTGCGAGGTCGTCGGCGATGCCGTATAAGGATCAGCACGTGCTGGTAGAGCATCTCGGCGCGCTCCATGAATGAGATTAAGTACACGCGGATGGCCTAGCGGTGGACCTTAATCAGCGGACCCCGCTTTAAACGATCTGACAGGAGCACAGAGAACAGTTTAAGCGTGATACTTACAAGCAGAGATGAAGACAAGACCAACCCAACTCAAAACTCACGTCATTCTGTATTAGTCTTATTTATAAAAAAGAAGTCTGTTTACATTTTAAGTAAATGTATCTTCATTTAAGAATCTAAAATGTAAAAAATACATTTATTTAAGATGCAAAATGACTAAGATAAGAAGTGTGTGTGTGTGCTAAATTTAAGCTTTAACTTACTTTATTTCTGTCAATCAAAGCAGGCATCAAATTTGCTGCTATTTTTCAATGCAATGTTTTTGAAAATCAAAAATCGAATTATTTGTAAAAATAAATAATAATACAAATAAAATAAATAAATGAGAAAATAAAAAAAGGTTTGTTTTCCCTTTGAATTATTACATTTTTCTGACCTCATTGCCACTTTACATGTTAAGCATAAAATGTAAAAATTATAAATTTTTTATGATAAATATTGGTTAATTTCTCAGAAAACAAGACTTCTTAGTAATCTTAGTAATTTTGCTTCTCAAGTAAATGTATTTTGCACATTTTACATTCTTAAATCAAGATACATTTACTTGAGAATTGTTCTTTTCGACGAAAAAAAAGATCAAAAATTAAGTGAAATTTTAGCTTGAAATGAAAAAAAGATACCTAACCGCGTGGGGTCAGAAAACTAATATTTTGTTATTTTTTGGACGCATTGGCATTTTTTTTTTTTTACTGTTTTAAGAAAAAAAAACATTTTGAAAATGTTTTCTTTCTTCAGAAAATCAAACTTAATATCTTAAGTCAAATTTGCTGTACTAAATGTACATTGATTTAAAAATGTTCAGATATTCAAACTGGAAAACAAGACCTATAATCATTTTTGCCGGGTGTGAGAAGACAGTCTCACCATTCATTCAACAAAACCAATCAATCAATCAATCAATCAAATCAATGATAAAATGGAAGAAACCAGACCAAAAATGAGGAAGCAAAACATGATTTAGTAGGCAGCGTGACGATTATTAAATGAAGTCTTACATGGTCTCTTCTTCTTTAGTGCTGATCGTCTCATTAGCAGGCATTTCATCCCAAACTGAAAACACAAAGACTGGATGTTAAACGACTCAGATCTGATGTGTGTGTGCTGAATGAATGAATGAATGAACTCACACTCCACTGTATTCCACCACTCCATCAGACTGTCAGTGTCCTGCCAATAAAACACACATTTATGAATCAAAATCACATCAGGAGAAAATGAACGGCTACACAAATATATTTACCGTGGTATGAACAGAATCTATAGAGATAATGAATGGAATAAAGTAAAGATGATAAGGAAGGACGGTTAGTGTTTGGGCTGACTGACCCCTTCATCCTCCTCTTCCTCCTGCTTCTGCTCTTCCTCTGCATCTTTCAGTCGTCTCATGTCCATCTGAGCCGACAGCCACTCAGCCTAGCAGATTTTCAAGAAATTAACACTTTTATTCATTAAGAACACATTCAATTGATCAAAAGTGACATTTATAATGTTACAGCATATTTCTATTTCAAATGAATGCTGTTCTTTTGAACTTTCTGTTCATCTGTGCATCCTGGAACACAAAAAAGCATCACGGTTTCCACAGAAATATTGTGCAGCACAACTGTTTTCAACACTGATAATAATCAAAAATGTTTCTCGAGCAGCAGATCAGCATATTATACTGATTTCTGAAGATCATGCGAGTAATGATGCTAAAAAATACAGCTTTGATCACATCAATAATTGACAGTTTAACAGATATTCAAATAGAAAACAGCTGTTTTACATTGTAAAAATATTTCAGAATTTTTACTGGCGGTGTATAAATAAATCAGTGCAAAAATGAACATGATATCTACCTCAGCAGCATCAGACAGGTGGAAGCCTCCAGACACGGCTCCTGGAAAGTCTTGAGGAAACTCCTTTATGTCTTGAGTCTGAGAGAAGCAGGTGAACAGATTATAGGAGATGAAGGCGCAGTGAACGAGTCGATTAAGATGAGCACACAGTTACCTTTGACCCTCTGCGATGCGTGTCAGTCTCTTTAGATGTCTGTGGTTTATTGTCCTGCGTGAGAGGATAACCAGCGTTAAATGTGTCCGTGTGAACCACATCAGAAGCATGAAGATGAAACGATGACGTTACCGGCGTATATTCCTCGTCTCCTGCTCTGAACAGATCTGCACCCTTCTGAGGGAGCTCGCCATCTTCAAAGCTCTAGAGATATCAGACATCAGCAACAATTTTATCCAAATCTGAAAGTTCAGAAGAACGTCAGTCTCTCACCTTTGAGTCTCGATGCGACAGCGGCGGCACTTGAAGAAGAGGAGGCCTCTTCATCTGCAGAACAGTTGGAAACCAATTAAGCTGCATTTGTGGCATTACGTTACCACATTTACAAATACATCAATTCATTAAAACCTAGTACAGTAGCAAACTAATAATGGAAGTGCATTAATAAACATTAAATAAAACACTGTTTGAAACCTAAAGACACAAAACTTAAATGAAAATTTTTTTTTTTGACATTTTCACTCAGACAAACAAATAAATCCCATAGAGTAAAACACTCATAATAGAAGTACAAGAGGCCAGACAGTTACAAACATTATTTGTCAAAGCTGTAAACAAAACCAAAATTATTGGGTTACATTTTACAAGGAAATACTATTTCAGTCTTTTAAAATTTCACATTTAATTCAACGTGCTACTTTCCATTTCTTTGTAATTATTTGTGACATTTACTAGCAATTTCTGAGTGAAAATTGTTTCTACACCATTTTCTGCAGACAGCAAAAATGAAATATAATACACACAATTTGGAAATTAAAGAAAAAAAAATTGGGGGAAAAAATAAATAAATATATAAATACTGAGTGAAAATTGTTTCTACATTTTTTTTTCAGTGCAGACAGTAACCATTAATATCAATATTTGGAAAATTAAGAAACAAAAACCAAACGGGAAATAAACTAATTGAAAAAATAAGATTAAAAAAATAAGACCACTGAAAATGGGCCACGTATTTGATGTGAGGAAGTAAAATGAGAGGTGTGTTCACTCTGAAGCCGTCACCGATCTTGCTTGCTTGAGTCGTAAGGATCTTCACAAATCTAGAAAACAACGAACTGTCACTGATGTGAACACTGGTTTGCCTCAGTGCTCTTAAAGTGCGAAGTACAATTAGGTAGTGTAGGACTCATCAAATTCAATTTACTGTCAGAGCATTTGAATTAAACCACCATATGCGGACTAAATACAAGATGCGTACTGAAAGAAACAAAGTTAACTGAAATTAAACACTACAATATTTCAGTGAACAAAATTTCGCCTTTCGTGAGTTAGCTGACGTAGCAAACTCAAAATGATATCAAACGGAACAAGCTTTTTCGTATTTATAAAAAATTATTATCCATTTTAATCGCATTTCTATATGCAAATAAAAACAACAAAACCCAACAAAATTATAAATAACACAACAAAATCACTAAAAACTTAACTAAAATTTAATAAAAATTGAAGATTATAAAAAAAGTTGTAAAAATAGTATATAAAAAAAATACAATCAGTGAATCATACACTAAATTACATCTTCCGAATAAATTGGAACAACAAACACACAAGAACACAATTACTAAAACTTTACAATTAAAATGGAAGATATTCAAAATATGAATAAAAACTCCAAGCTCTAAGTTTTACGGTTTTTCCTTTGACTGTCTGCGATGCAGGCGAGGGACTTTAAACTTTTTTGATTTCTTCTGTACAAACAGTGGAGAAAAACAAGTTAACATGCAATGAAAATGTCTCGGTGATCATAAGAGCGTTCTGATTCCTCACCTGATGTCTCTCACTGGCGTCTGACGCTGTGAAGAGATCCGAGGCTTTAAGGACGTCTGTCTTCAGATCTGCCTGAATATATCAAAACCCTTTGCATGAGCAACAGTCTTGCTTGCTTTGGGTTTCTGAAGCTCGTTTTTTTTTTGGCAGAATGTTTAATAATCAGTGCTGCTTCTTACCTTTGAATCCCATGCTGGAGGATTCATAAAGCTATTGGAATATGAACTCTGAAAAAAATAAAAAAATAAATGAGTCACGTAAGCAGTAATCTCGCCAGAAGTGAGCAGAATATCAGACTCTCTGAGAATGAACAATCTGAACCTGAACATGGTTCGGTGAGTAACTCCGTCCAGCTTCAGATTTCAGTAATGTGTCTCCCTGGAGACAGAAATATTACAGGATATTAGTGAACAGACAGAGATCTTGAACTCATGTGCTCGTGTAGACGTCTGCTCTACCTTGAACTCGTGAGGATCGTAACCAAACGCTCCCTTCAGGTCACCAGACCCCTCATCATCCTAAAAGCAGGGCTTAATCATGTTAAAAATTAAGAGACGAAGCAGAGGTTTCCACGAATGTTCATACGACTCGGACAAACCTTGAGATGTGGATGAGGAGTGACTCCACAAGCTCCCTTCAGCCTGGCGTCAGCTCTGTTCTGTAATACAGATCCACTGTAAACAATGTGCACTCATTCATGACACTGGAAATACAAAATACACCAACAACATCTCCTTCTTGGCTTGCTGTGTGAGACTGAACTTCCAAAAGCAGGGTTATTATCTAAAACATAACATAACATAAAAAAAAACTAAAAATACGCAGTTTTGCATTTCTTCACTGAAATGTTATGATAATATATTCATTTTTAATATATTTGTTTTTTTTTTTAGCCTTTTTAAGTTTGCATTCATTACTTAACCAACGTATATGTGTTTAATTGAAATAAAATTCAAATATATAAAAACATTTAAACTTATCTTATTTCCGCTAGTTGCCAAAGCAAAAGTTCTAATTTTCGTTAAGTTTAACTTTAGGTACTAAAATAACAAAATTAATAACAAAAATTAGATATATATAAACAAAAACTGATAAAATAACCAAAACATACAGCAATATTACTAAAATGAAAAAGGTAAATATAAAAATGAAATGTAAAATATTCAAAATATTAATAAAACCAATAATATGTTTGATTACAGTAAATTGGCTTAAAAATAAGATGAAACTGTCAAACTGACAATAATGCAGCACATTACTGTTAGAAATGTTTATGACTGTATAATGCATTCAATTTCACATATTATTATTATTTTTAAATACAATTATCTAAAACATAACAAAAAAAACTAAAAAACATAAAAAGCATAAAGTTTATCCTTAAATACGCAGTTTTGCATTTCTTCGCTGAAATGTTATGATAATATATTCATTTTTAATAGATTTGTTTTTTTAGCCTTTTTAAGTTTGCATTCATTACTTAACCAACGTATATGTGTTTAATTGAAATAAAATTCAAATATATAAAAACATTTAAACTTATCTTATTTCCGCTAGTTGCCAAAGCAAAAGTTCTAATTTTCGTTAAGTTTAACTTTAGGTACTAAAATAACAAAATTAATAACAAAAATTAGATATATATAAACAAAAACTGATAAAATAACCAAAACATACAGCAATATTACTAAAATGAAAAAGGTAAATATAAAAATGAAATGTAAAATATTCAAAATATTAATAAAACCAATAATATGTTTGATTACAGTAAATTGGCTTAAAAATAAGATGAAACTGTCAAACTGACAATAATGCAGCACATTACTGTTAGAAACGTTTATGACTGTATAATGCATTCAATTTCACATATTATTATTATTTTTAAATACAATTATCTAAAACATAACAAAAAAAACTAAAAAACATAAAAAGCATAAAGTTTATCCTTAAATACGCAGTTTTGCATTTCTTCGCTGAAATGTTATGATAATATATTCATTTTTAATAGATTTGTTTTTTTAGCCTTTTTAAGTTTGCATTCATACTTTACGTATATTTTTAACTGAAATAAAATAAGATATTTTTAAAAACTGTAAACATATTTTATTTCAGCTAGTTGCCAAAGAAACAAATCTAGTTGTATTTACTTTAAGTACTAATTTAAATAAATTAATAACATTAAACTTAATATACTTCAGTTTTTAGAGGAATTTTGTGCATTTTTAACCTCACTGTGTACCTTATCACCTAATGTTATTCTACTGGGTGATTTTAATATTCATGTGGACATTGCTAGTAACTCGCTCACTAGGGATTTCATTTCTTGCCTGGACAGTTTTGGTCTCCAGCAATATGTGGACTTTCCAACCCATTCTAAAGGCCACACTCTGGACCTTGTTTGCTGTTCAGGTGTTACACCTCTGGACTGTACAGCAACTGCAATACACATATCCGATCATAAATTGCTTTCTTTCAATGTTAATGTTACACTCTCTAGAGCCAGGCAACAACGTTATATGACATTCCGGAATATAAAAAAGATCAACCCCTCAGCTTTTACTGTTGCAATCACCGACCTCCCACACAGTGACCATCTCTCTTCCTCTGATGAGCTGGTCTCCTTTTATAATTCTGAATTACGACAGCTCCTGGACAATTTTGCACCTCTTAAAACTCGAACTGTATCTTTCACTAATTCTGCGCCTTGGTTTACTCCTGAACTCCGCCAGCTAAAGACTAGAGGGCGGCGTTTGGAATGCCTTTATAAACGAACTGGACTTATGGTACATAGAGAGCTTTATAACGAACATGTTCATCTTTATAAGGATGTTCTCTCTGCTGCCAAACATGAGTTTTATTCGCATTTAATTGAGTCTGGAGATTGTAATACTAAAGCTTTGTTCTCCACTGTAAATCGTATACTGAAACCTCCTGACAGCCTTCCTGCACACCTGTACTGCACTGCTCAAAGACGAATTTATGTCTTTTTTCAGTAACAAAATAACTGCTATCCACCAACAGTTGGCCTCTCCGGCTAACCCATACTCTAATTCAGTTTACAGTGTTTCAACCGGTTCCCCTCTTATTATTTTCTCTTCTTTTACCCTGCCATCTGAATTAGAAATTTCTAATCTTATTCATAAATCAAATTCTTCTACATGCTTATTTGATCCCATACCAACTCACCTGGTAAAAGCCTGTCTTCCTTCTCTTTCTCCTCTTATAACTCGTATTGTTCATACTTCCCTTAGCTCTGGCACTGTTCCATCATCTTTTAAAATAGCTGCTATAACCCCAATTCTTAAAAAACCTGGTGCAGACCCTAACAATTTAGATAACTTCAGTCCCATTTCAAATCTTCCTTTTATTTCGAAAATTCTTGAAAAAGCAGTTGCAGCACAGATCCAAGCTCACCTTAGTAATAATAACTTATATGAGTGTTTTCAGTCAGGATTTCGTCCCAAGCATAGTACCGAAACCGCCTTGGTGAGAGTAACAAATGATCTGTTAATTGCTGCTGATGGTGGGTCCTTATCTATTCTTGTTTTGCTTGATTTGATTCAGCTTTGATACATTCAACCAATATTTTGTTAAAAAAAAAAAAAAAAAAAAAACCATGTATCGCTATTGGTATATCTGGTATCCTCTTCGCTTGTTTACTTCTCCTTTAAAATCGTACACAGTTCGAGCTCCATGCAAGCTGTGGCATCCCCCAAGGTTCTGTCCTAGGTCCTCTGTTGTTTCTAATCTATCTTCTCCCACTTGGTAATATCTTTTCTAAATTTGGTATTAAATTTCACTGTTACGCTGATGATACACAACTTTATGTATCTACTAAGCCTGATTCCATTCTTCCACCTATCTGCCTTATTAACTGTCTTCACGAAATAAAAACCTGGTTCTCTGCCAATTTTCTTAAACTTAATGGCAATAAGACTGAAGTACTCCTTGTAGCCACTAACTCTGTTCTCTCTAGGTCCTGTAGTTTTTCTTTATCCATTGATGGTTCCTCCGTTTCTCCTTCTCGCCAGGTTAAGAACTTGGGGGTCATCTTTGACAGCACTCTTTCATTTGAAGCTCACATTAATAATATAACCCGGTCTTGTTACTTTCATCTCCGTAATATTGCTCGCCTTCGTTCATCTCTCACCCCACACAGTACTGCCATTCTAGTTCACTCACTTGTCACCTCTCGCATCGACTACTGTAATTCTCTTTTATTTGGTTTATCACACAAGCTTCTCCATAAAATCCAGTTGATTCAGAATTCAGCTGCTCGTATAATAACCCGGACTCCATCTATACAACACATTACTCCATCTCTTAAACAACTTCATTGGCTTCCCATCAAATTTCGCATTGAATTTAAAATTCTTCTTCTCACGTATAAAGCTCTCCATAACCTCGCTCCAACTTACCTCTCAGATCTTATTCAGCCCTACACCCCTTCTGTTCTTTTTTTTTTTTTTTTTTGTTTTATCGAACCTCGTTCTTCCTACTGGGTCATCTCCATACACCCACGGCTCATTTAACCACTATGGGTCATAGAGCCTTTAGCCGTGCTGCTCCTCGCCTTTGGAATTCTCTCCCAGCTAACATCCGCAACTTAGATTCATTATCCCAATTCAAAGCTAAACTCAAAACTCACTTATTCAGAATAACTTATCCTACATGATTTCTGGCTACACTCAGATCTTTAATTGTTCTTTTTTTTTTATGGTTCATTGATATTGCGGTTTATTGTTATTTATTGCTGTTTTATTTATTGTTCATGATGTACGGTGACCTTGAGTGATTTGAAAGGCGCCTTAAATAAAAATCTATTATATTATTAGATATATATATATATATTAATGGCATTCATACTTTCCATCTATATATATATATATTATAATATAAACAAAAAATGATAAAATACCAAAAACAACAGCGCTATTATAAAATGAAAAAAAGGAAAATATTAAAAATGTAAATGTAAAATATTCCAAATATTAATAAACTATATTATTGATAGTAAAAAATATATATTTTTAAAGTAAAATAATAAATGGCTTAAACAATAAGAATGAACCATCAAAGTGATAATAATGCAGCACATTACTTTATTTACTTTATTTTATTCATTTAGCAGACTCTTTTATCCAAAACGACTTACAAATAAGAAAAAAGTAATTAAAACTAAAAGCTAAAACTCTTAAATACTATATATATATATATGATATCTATATCTATATATATATATATATAATACACACATTTAAGATAAAAGAAATTAAATAAAAATGACAATGCATACAACATTTCAAAACTAAACATTTAAATGAAAACAAAAAAATAAAGCTAAAAACTATTCAAAATATGAAAGAACAAAAGGTATAAGAATATAATAATTATTATAACATAACACTAAGCCAAACACCAAAAAAAACTACATACGTGTGTACAACCACACACCCAAACAAACATATAAATGTACATATATATAATCATTCAATATATATAGATATATTATTTCATTTCATTTGTATGTTGAAGTTACTGAAATACTCAAATAAATAAAACTAAAACTTAATAAAAAGCCTATATAGACATAATTAAAAAAACGAATAAAATGACAACATTACTACAACTGTAACTAAAACTAAAATAGATAACTAATACAAATCAAACTACATTAGTTTATCAGTAATCCTAAAAAAACATTCCTGTTAGAAATGTTTATTAAATTGCACATATTATTATTATTATTATTTAAATACAGTACATACTGTACTCAATAAATAGTAAATTATGATATTGTATTCTGAAAATCGTTCTACCTTAAGATGTGGTATTTCCTCCTTGGTTTCATTATTAGTCTTGTCACCCTGTTAGCAGATACGGAAGAATATGTCTTTAAAAAACCAAAGAAGTGCTCAAACTGATAGAAATGAAGCAGAAGAGGCGTCAGGACTCACCCTGGATAAACCGATGACAAACCCTCTGTGAGGAACAAACTTAACTCGCACTTTCTTTTTCGATTTCTGCTAAACATATCATAAAAGCACTGACAGTGAGTAAAATAATGCATTCATAAAAAATGAAAATCAAATCCGATCTCTACCTGTCCTCCATCAGTCTCCTCTGTGTTTGGCTCTTCGTCATCAGGATGCATGTCCATCTCTGGTGTCTACAGCAGAAAATGATCGGTGTTACTCAAAGTCTTTGGTTCTGGACTGGGAGTGATTATGTTGAACTCAGTTAAACTCAGAACTGATTCAGTGTTTCAAAGCTCTTCAATCGTCACACACTGAGGCCATCTGCTGGTCACAGACGTCCACAGACAACGACCAGAAAGATCTACAACATCCTTAAACACACAGTTCAGAAACCTTGCAGTCTTTCGCATTTCTTTGCTGAATTTACCTCATAATGTATTCATTTTCCTCTTTGTTTTTAAAGTTTGCATTCATACTCAGACTATATATGTGGTTTATTTGTGTACTCACTACAAATAAATGTTATAAATATGGTCATATTTTTTGAAAAATGGACTTACACCACTAGACTATGCTGCTTTGGGAAAAGATGTGCGAGTTATTATACTGTTTTTGTTATTGTTTCTATACAATTGGAAATCCAGATTCATCTCTTGAAGACCAGTTTGATTTGATAGAATTTAATTAATTTATTTTATATGTCATATTAATCTCCTGAAGATTTTTTTTATTTTAATAAAAATAAAATATCAATAAAATATTAGCTCATTAAATAATACAATATTTTATTTTATTCAGAGATTCACTCCGTAGCAAAATTTGTTAATTTAATTTCAATTTCATTATTTGAGTTAGATTCATTTCCTGAACTATGTATTTATTTATTTATTTTGTTTGTGTGTGTGTGTGGGTGTGAGTGTGAGTGGGTGTGTGTGTGTGGGAGAGAGAGAGAATGTGTGTGTGTGTGAGAGTGTGTGTGTGTTGTGTGTGTGTGTGTGTGATGTGGTGGTGTGTGTGAGAGTGTGTGTGTGAGAGTGTGTGTGAGTGGGTGTGCGTGTGTGTGTGTGAATAGAGAGTGTATGTGTAGTGTGAGAGTGAATGTGTGTGTGTTGTGTGTGTGGTGTGGTGAGAGGGTGAGTGAGTGTGGGTGAGTGTGAGTGTGTGTGTGTGTGGTGTGCGTGTTGGGTGTGCGAGTGTGTATGTGTGGTGTGAGCGTGAGTGTGTGTGTGTGTGTTGGTGTGTGAGTGTGTGTGTGTGTGAGAAAGTGTGTGTTTGAGTGGGAGAGTGAATGTGTGTGTGTGTGTGGTGTGTGAGTGTGGTGTGAGTGTGGTGTGTGTGTGTGGGGGTGTGTGTGTGTTGGTGTGTGTGTGTGTGTGGTGTGGTGAGTGTGTGTGTGTGGGTGTGTGTGTGGGGGGTTAGTGAGTGTGGGTGTGGTGAGTTGTGCGTGTGTGGAGTGTGTGAGTGTGTGAGTGTTGTGAGCGTGGGTGTGAGTGTGAGTGTGTGGTGTGTGAGTGTGTGTGTGTGTGAGGTGTGTGTGGGTGTGTGTGTGTGGTGTGTGTGTGTGTGGGAGTGTGTGTTTGGTGTGTGTGTGGGTGGGTGGAGTGTGTATGTGTGAGTGGGAGAGTGACTGTGGTGGTGTGTGGTGTGTGTGTGTGTGTGTGTGTGTGTGTGTGAGTGTTTGTGTGTGTGTGGGTGTGTGTGAGAGAGTGTGTGAGAGAGAGAGAGAATGTGTGTGTGTGTGTGTGTGTTGTGTGTGTGTGTGTGGGAGGTGTGTGATGTGAGGGTGTGTGTGTGTGTGTGTGTGTGAGTGTGTGGTGGGGTGTGTGTGTGTGTGTGTGTGTGTGTGAGTGTGAGAGTATGTGTGTGAGTGTGTGTGTGAGAGAGGGTGTGTGGGTGTGTGTGTGAGGGAAGTGTGTGTGTGAGAGTGTGTGTGTGGGTGTGAGTGTGAGTGTGGGTGTGTGTGAGTGGGTGTGTGTTGTGTGTGTGCGTGTGTGTGTGAGTGTGTGTGTGGTGGGTGTGTGGTGGTGTGTGTGTTTGTGTGTGTGTGTGTTTGTTTTTGTGTTTGTGTGTGTGTGTGTGGGTGGTGTGTGTGGTGTGTGTGTGTGTGTGTGTTGTGTGTGTGTGTGGTGTGGTGTTGTGTGTGTGAGTGTGTTGTGTGTGTGTGTGGTGTGTGTGTGTGGTGTGTGTGTGTTGGCGTGTGTGAGTGTGTGTGTGTGGTGTGAGAGTGTGTGTTTCTACGTGTGTTTGTGAGAAATGGGAAATAACTGTGGATAATGACAAAGTATTAAAGGTGTTGGTATTGTTTTATGGATTGAAGAAGGTGACTTTTCCGGACATTACCCCATGTCCCCACTTTTAAAAACGCTTATAAATCACACAGAATGAGTTTTTTTGAAAATCTAAAAATTCAGAAAGTTTCCTGTGAGGGGTAGGTTAGGGGTAGGGTTGGTGTAGGGCAAAATAATATACGGTCTGTACAGTATAAAAACCATTACGCCTATGGAGAGTCCCCACTTTTCACAAATGTAAACCTGTGTGAGTGTGAGTGTGTGTGTGTGTGAGTGTGAGATTAATTTTAGTCCTGAATGTCTTAAGAACCGCTTCCAGTTGGTAAACGAATTCAAAATCCAGGCTTTAAATCTGTGAGTGTGTGTGTGTGTGAGTGTGAGATTAATTTTAGTCCTGAATGTCTTAAGAACCGCTTCCAGTTGGTAAACGAATTCAAAATCCAGGCTTTAAATCTAAAGCACACATTATATTTCTAATAAACATGCAAACACAGAATATATTACCTTTGATGGTCGGTGTGGCACAGAAGGATTGAATTTCTGTGGCTGCTTCTGCAAAAAATATAAAATAAAATTATAAGTAACTAACTAAATAAATAAATACATTTTAGAGAGCAGACACTGAGTTCAAATCACAGCACACTAAAAATCACTGCAAAAGAAAAATATTGTGTGTTTGTACTGGTTTGCAGTCCACATCTTCTGCTTTCTTCTCTCTCAAGGCCACGAGATCAGCATGTTTCCATGAGGACGTTAAATCATCCTAATATGACAATTAAATGTGACGATTAAATCAACTGTTGCTCATCTCTAACATCAATAAACTGATTCCTGAAATGAACAAACCTTATAGTCTGGAGCTTCAGCAGATTTCACCTGCAGATGTAAATGAATATCATAATCATGAACGATATCACGTGATAAAGTTGGCTTGACAAAATAATGGCACGTATTATAAATTACTGGCAGATAGTTTCGCCATCAGCCAGTAAATATTCTGTGCTGTAGAACAACATGTGAAAGGATCTTTCAGTACTTTTATTGACACAGACTTCCAAATCTCATCTCTTTCGCTCTCAGACGAGAGTTATACTGTAGCTTAATGTGGTAATGATCTATCTGAAGTTATGTATTGCATTTTAAATACCAGAAAAGGTCAATGAAAGTGTTCAATGAAAATTATTGACAGGCTTATTATAATAACAGCGTTCGTACAGATACTGTACAATGAAATTCCAGAACTTTCAATGACTTTAAGCACTACTTTTTTTGGTTTTCAAACAATATCGTATCTTTCAAATTCTAAAAAAAGATAAATAGATCAATAAACATATAGGGTACAATGGGGCTAAAGGTGCCTTTGATATTATTTTCATCTAAACCACTAGACGGCACAAAAACGTGGCGTAGCACTTTCCAAAACATCCGCTTTTCAAGATGCACGTGTATATTTGTCTGATCTTAGACCTGATCCCACGCAGCAGGCAGTGCAAAGTTGATTCTGTGTTTACTTGATCTAATATTTTATGTATTTAAAAAAATAATAATTTACGTTGTAGATTTAAGTAGCAAATTAGAAACGCTAAAATTAATGCATATATATTGAGACAAAGGTCTTCTTAACAATTTTCAGTTTTGTTTAAGATAATAAAAGCAACAGTTTTTAAATAACGAAAGAATATGTAAAAGTATGGTATTTGGTGTAAAAGCGCCCCTGCTGTTGGGGCTGAAGGTGCACAGTAATTAACATGATAATAAATAGATGGCTGACTTTTCCATTTGTTGACATTCAGATGGTAAATATCATATATTATGCTGGGTGTCCATATTAGACATCACCATGTTTAAAATTAAACCATCATATTTAAAAACATGATATTAATCATCTCATATAATAAAATATTGTTTGTTGTTACTACTGTAAATATATATTTTATTATTATTGGATCTCCTTCAGTACTTTCAGAATCTTTACTTATTAAAATGATTTTTTTTTCTGTATTTTAAAATATATATTTTATATTAACATATTTTGATGACAGTATATTTATTGAACAAAAAATAATAATTTAATTTTTCCAAACAAAATTGTTTTGAACAAGTAATAACTTAGACACTAATAACATTATTTTAGCTGAAGTATTTGTATCAATACTGTGTGCCTTTTACCCTGTGTGTGGGGTAAAAGGCCCCTCTTGCCACATACATTTATACGATTTTTTTAACAAAATAAACAACTTGAATGATTTAGAATGAAAATCTGTTGCTCCGTTAATGTTCAATACAAACGTATATATATTATTTTCTGCAATTATACATTTTAGCACATGAACAGCACATTTTTTTCTTAAGGTGGGCCTTTCCCCGTTAACCCATACTAATACAAAACACAAAGACCCAAATACGTTGAAAGCCCATGCAAAGTAGGCTATGCAATGGTCGTCAACATTAGAAACTGAACAATATAAATGCCTAAAATTGATCAACCACTCTCAGTTGAAGGATTACCTAGGTACGCCCGTACTGTTTGCGCAAAGGGATTAACGTATGAAAAGCTGAATAGTACTCAGTCACAGTTAAGTAAGGTTTGTAAACCAGGAAATTCTTGAATGACACGGACACTCAAAGCTGAGAATCAAAGCATTGCCGGCGCCTGAAACCCCTCTTATTATGAAGTTATACATCGCTTTCCTCATTTCACCTGATTCTTGCATACACGCCCTGTTTGAAAAAAACAGCATATGCTGGTTACGTATGTTTTGGATCGCTGGCTCTGGTTTTAAGCTGGTCCTTTGCTGGTTTTATGCTGGTCCTTTGCTGGTTTAGCTGGTCCTTTGCTGGTTTAAGCTGGTCTTTGCTGGTTTATGCTGGTCCTTTTGCTGTTTTTTGCTGGTCCTTTTGCTGGTTTTTGCTGTTCCTTTTGCTGGTTTATGCTGGTCCTTCTGCTGGTTTATGCTGGTCATGTGCTGATTTAAGCTGGTCCTTTGCTGATTTAAGCTGGTCCCTTTTGGCTGGTTTAAACCTGGCACGGTTTTGGCGGGTTTAAGCTGCTACTTTGCTGGTTTATGCTGGTCCTTTGCTTTTTTAAGCTGGTCCTTTGCTGGTTTAAAGCTGGTCCTTTGCTGGTTTATGCTGGTCGTTTTGCTGGTTATGCTGGGCATTTTGCTGGTTTATGCTGGTCCTTTTGCTGGTTTATGCTGGCTCTTTTGATTGGTTTTTTAAAGGGAAAAAAAAAAAAAAAAAAAAAATGTCCTTGCTTTCATACCCAACAGGTGGATGACCAGTGCTTTGTGTGATCTTAAAATATTGGCATTTTCCCCCCTTTTTCTGTTTTATGCTGGTCCTTTGCTGGTTTTTGATGGTCCTTTGCTGGTTTAAGCTGGCCTTTTGCTGGTTTATGCTGGTCCTTTTCTGGTTTAAGCTGGCACTTTGCTGGTTTATGCTGGCTCTTTTGCTGTGGTTTAAGCTGTCCTTTGCTGGTTTAAGCTGGTCCCTTTGCTGGTTTATGCTGGTTCAATCTGGTCCTTTGCTTGTTTATGCTGGTCCTTTGCTGGTTTTAAGCTGGTCCTTTGCTGGTTTATGCTGGCCTTTGCTGGTTTATGCTGGTCCTTTGCTGGTTTATGTTGGTCCTTTGCTGGTTTATGCTGGCCTTTTGCTGGTTTAAGCTGGCACTTTGCTGGTTTAAACTGGCACTTTGCTGGTTTAAACTGGCACTTTGCTGGTTTATGCTGGTCCTTGCTGGTTTATGCTGGTCCTTTGCTGGTTTTAAGCTGTCCGTTGCTGGTTTAAGCTGGTCCTTTGTTGGTTTTTGCTGGTCCTTTTGCTGGTTTATGCTGGTCACTTTGCTGGTTTATGCTGGTCATTTTGCTGGTTTAAGATGGTCCTTTGCTGGTTTAAGCTGGTCCTTTTGCTGGTTTAAACTGGTCATTTGCTTGGCAAGGACCAGCATAAACCAGCCAAGGACCAGCTTAAACCCATCCCAGCGTCAAAACATACCTAACCATCATATGCTGTTTTTTTCAACAGGGATGTGATTGACCTGAACAATGAAAGCTGAATCACATATATGCAAATATGTGATAACGCGCACAGTATTGACTTCCAGAGAAACAAGTGCAAAAACCATCTTGAGAATTTTGTGTTTGAACTTCCGCTTTTGCGAAAGCTCTCTAGGCTATATTTCTATAGCCGTGTTCGAACAGTATTCGTTTCTCATGCATTTGTCAAACCGTCCGACTCCACATCTGTGAATTTACAAGAAGAGACCAATACAAACTTCACTGCTTTCAGAGCGCTGTTGAGCTTCGCTGTAAATTGCACACATTTTAAAGGTACATTCATCATGGAAATGCTGGAAAGTGTACAATATTTAATCACCACAGGCGGTTAAGAACAAAAAGGAGAAAGAGAAACCAAGCTATGCTTTCGTCATGTAGAAACAAGAAGCTGCATCAACATATTCCCGCTTATTTCCCCCATTTGTAACATGATTTTGAGATAAAACGCAAGACAGAAAACCATTTTATCTATAGCGTGTCTATCTTCCTATTTTTAAATAGGAGATTTAGTAATTAAATACTAAATAGGATATTATTATTACATTACATATGACTTTATTCTCATTATTCCAAGCATGTGCAATTTTATTTGCAGCACATCCCAATCATGCGACTGACCGCACGTTCCCACAAAATAAGAATAAATCGCCACCAGAAAGCATGAGTTTTATCAGCGAGTGCCATGCACATTTTTACAGACGTCCACATGAGAAACACGTCCGGATAGGGCTTATGGCATCCCGACAGCACACATACATCACGGAGACATCTATTTGACGTCTGCATTGCATCTGCAAGACGTATGTTTAGAGTGTTTGCTCATCTGCAATCCGTCTATAGGACGTTTCCTATCAGATGTCAAATAGACGTTTAGAAGATGTTTATGATTTAGAATGAATGTAAAACTGAGATCTTAAAGATGTCTATCAGATGTTTGTACACAGCAGATGCTTTCCAGATGAAGAGATCTTTAACAGACTTCTCGCAGATGTGCATGTGTTATCTGGGTAAGCGCAGCTCTGAAAAGGGGTGGGGCTACACAAAGTCTACATCAGCGTTAACTTTGTGTGAAAAGATGTGTGTTTATTGAAATAAATTAAACACTTATGTCATATATGCAGCCTTTCAATCATTTTAAGCACTTTTCAAGTACCGCTTCAGGAATATTGCTATTTTCAAGGGTTTTCCAGGCCCTTTTTGAACTTGAAAATGTAAAATTCAAGTACTTCAAGCACTTTAATCACCTTGCACGAACCCTGTAATAATAATTACAAATATTGTGTCCAAAAAATGGACATGAGCAGACTAGACTTCTGTCTTAGGGTTAAAGTAAAACTGCTGGAAACATTAAAATAAAATGGGTTACAAGAGATGAATCTGGAATTAATATAATAAAACAAATAAATAAATAAAACTGGTCAGAATGAGACCTGGAGTTAAGTTAAGTTAAGTTATATCATTTTTTGGGAAATACTGCAATGTATTTAATATATTCTATTATGCATATATTAGGCAGATAATACATTATATTATTTTACATATTATTTATAATGTTATGTATAAATTTGAAATTTATACATTATGCATTTATAAATTATAAATTACTCAAGTATTATATAATGCATATATATTTGTCACGAATCCGGTCCATGAACTTTCCATTTCATTGACTCTCGCACTACACAAACTGTTGCACATCACCCCAGACTACATTTCCCATCATGCATTACTGATTGCACTCAGCACGAATTGCACACACCTGTTTACACTGATTGCACCCAGCTGTTTCATATCACTCCCTCACTATATAACACTCACTCTTATCCTTCCCTCTGCCGAGTATTGTTCCGCAATTATCACTCCCCTAGCGATAGCGACACTACAGAGCCCTCGTTTGTTGCCTTAGCCCTAGTCATTAGCCCTAGTCATTAGCCCTAGTCATTTGCCTTAGCCTTAGCCTTAGCCATTTTGCCTTAGCCATTTTGCCTTAGCCTTAGTCATTTTGCCTTAGCCTTAGCCTTCTCGGTTTCTGATCTTCGCCTGGTTCCCTGGATTCATCCCTTTTGTCTTGCCCCTTTTGATTCTGTCTGCCGATCGCCGACCTGCGCTAGCCCTAGGACTATTCTTGGGTTTTTGCCCGCCATATACCTGTTTGACATTGATCGACCCTGCCTGTGTTTGACCACTTCTCTTTTTAAATAAAGCTTGCACATGGATCCACAAGTCTCAAGTCTCGTCAGCCCCGTAACAGAATACCCGGCCACACAAGGATCCAGCATCTTTCTCAGGGACTCTGGGCTCTGGTATGGACCCGTCCAACCGGCTAGCTACATCTCTACAGGGAGGTCGTTTCGCTTGAGGAGTATGTTCACGCCGGTTTTCTGGTGAACTATCTTACCATGTACCCTATTGATGAATTTTTATTTAACGACTTTTTCCCGCTTTGGACTTTATGAACCCTACTAAATCTTGGATGCCACAGTAACATTAACTGGAGCTTAGAGGACTTTATACGCTGCTGGCCTTGCCTGACTGCTGGTTCGCATTCACGGTGTGTGGCGCAGAGGAAGGAAGCGACACATTCTGTGACCTGAAGTGATGCTGTACATAGCTCTCACAGACTGGCGGGCGACATAGGAGCCTGATACCAATGCGACCACAACAGCGCTCAGTCAAGTCACCAGCTGATCTTCACGAGTCAGTGTCAATTACAGTTCATTTTCATGATCTAGTCAAGTCACGCTGATAGTTATGATTCTAGAAGTCACAGCTGATATTTATATTCTAGTCAAATCACCGTTTATCGCATGGGTAAAATCAAGTCCACAGTTTTATGATCATGATTCTAGTCAAAAGTCACAGCTGATAGTTTATGATCGAGTCTAATCACAGTTGAGTCATCACTCTTCAAATCAATTCACTTTATGATCCCGAGTCTAGGTCCAGTCCAGTTGAGAGTTATGATTCAAGTCAAGTTACAATTCATTATCATGAGCCAGGTCTAGACACAGCTGATCTTCATGAGTCCAGTCAAGTCACAACTGATCTTCATGAGTCCATTCAATCCCAGTTCCTTTGCACGGGTCTAGTCAAGTCACAGTTGATCGTCATGGGGCAGATCAAGTCACAGTTGATCGTCATGAGTCAGATAGAGTCACAGTTTGTTATCATGAGTCTGGTCAAGTCACAGATGATATTCATGAGTCCCGTCACGTCACAGCTGATCTTCCAGAGCCTCGTCACGTCTCAGCTGATCTTCATGAGTCAAGTCAATTCACAGTTGATCGTCATGAGGCAAGTCTAGTGACAGCTGATTTTCATGAGTCTAGTCAAGTCTCAGCTGATCTTCATGAGTCCAGTACAGTACCAGTTGTTCGTCCAGAGCCTCGTCACGTCTCAACTGTTCATCCAGAACCTCGTCACGTCTCGCTATTCACCATATTCACGTCGCATCACAAGCTGTCATCCAGAGTCATTTTCACGTTCCTGTCTGTTGCAATCCGATGTCCGGGGTCATCCACCGTATCCCCCGTCTGGTGTCCAGTGTGCGGGTGGCAACCGGCTGGTTTCTGCACGCGCAGCTGGGTAGCCCCAAAACCCACTCACTTTACACCCCTCCCTGTTCCTGAACCTAGTCCCCTTTATGCAGCACTTCCCATATGGGGTGTTGCTTTATGGTGTGTCTGGGCCGCGTACTCCACTGGCGATTTGCTAGAGGCAGCGGCACCGGCTACACCATCTTCGGAGGTGGCGGCTTACGCTGCAGAACCACACAAGGTAGCGATGTTCACTGCTGTGCTCCCAGAGGCCATGGTGTCCACTGAAGGCTCTTCAGAGGTGGCGGCGCAGGCTGCAAAACCTCCCGAGATGGCGACACTTGCCTCAGTTCCTTGCATGGTGGTGGCGCCCAGCAACACACTTCCTGCCTGTCCTGTTCCGGCCCCGGAGGCCGTCGTACGAACTTCCTGCCTGTTCTGTTCCGGCCAAGGAGTCCGTCTATGAACTTCCTGCCTGTCCTTTTCCGGCCAAGGAGGCCGCCTATGAAATCTCTGTCTGTCTTGTTCCGGCCAAGAGGCCGTCAGTGAACGATCTGCCTGTCCTGTTCCGGCAAGAGGCCGTCTGTGAACTCTCTGCCTGTTTTGTTCCGGCCAAGGAGGCCGTCTATGATCTCTCTGCTTGTCCTGTTCCGGCCAATGAGGCCGTCTCTGAACTTCCTGCCTTGTCCTGTTCCGGCCAAGGAGGCCGTCTCTGAACTTCCTGCCTGTCCCATTCCGGCCAAGGAGGCCGCCTATGAAATCTCTGTCTGTCTTGTTCCGGCCAAGAGGCCGTCAGTGAACGATCTGCCTGTCCTATTCCGGCCAAGGAGGCCGCCTATGAACTCTTTGCTCGTCCTGTCACAGCTATAGAGGCCGTTTGCGAGCTCCCTGCTCGTCCTGTCACAGCTATAGAGGCCGATTGCGAGCTCCCTGCTCATCCTGTCACAGCTATAGAGACCGTTTCGAGCTCCCTGCTCGTCCTGTCACAGCTATAGTGGCCGTTTGCGAACTCCCTGCTTGTCTTGTCACGGCTATGGAGGCCGTCGGGGAGTCCTCATCCTGTCCTGTCCCGGCTATGGAGGCCGTTTGTGAATTCTGTGTGTGCTGCCAGGAGGTTGCCCCTGAATGCTCAGTCTTGTCTATCAATCCCAATGTTCTGTCTGTGTTGTCTGTCTCTGCTCTCTCATTGTTCCAGTCTCCGCCATGGTCTCCTGATCGGTGTGGTTCACGGGGGGGTTTCCTGTTCCTTCTGCTCCGCCGTGTTGGTCTTCTGCTCCGCCGTGGTGGTCCTCCGCTCCACCGTGGTGGTCCTCTGCTCCGCCGTGGTGGTCTTCTGCTCTGTTCCGGTGGTCTTCTGCTCCGCCTTGGTGGTCTACTGTCTGGCTCTGGGGGGTCTTCTGCTCCGCTGTGGTGGTCCTCCGCTCCGCCGTGGTGGTCCTCTGCCCCGCCGAGGTGGTCTATACGGTCTGTTCTGCTGTGGTGGTCTTCTGCTCCGCCGTGGTGGTCTGTCTGGCGCTGGTGGTCCTCTGCTCCGCCGTGGTGGTCTACCGTCTGGTTCTGGTGGTCCTCTGCTCCTCCGTGGTGGTCTTCTGCTCCGTCTGCTCTGCTGTGTTGGTCCTCAGCTCCGCCGGCTCTGCCTCAGTCGCTGGTCTCTCCTATCCTTGGACCTGGACCTCCATCCCTCCCCCTGTTCCCCCTCCACTCCACCGCCCTCCGGAATCATAAAAGGTTTTGAGCGTCTGGAAGCCGCTCCTTGGGGGGGGCTCTGTCACAAATCCGTCCATGAACTTCCATTACATTGATTCTCGCACTACACAAACTGTTGCATATTACCCCGGACTACATTTCCCATCATGCCTTACTGATTGCACTCAGCACGAATTGCACACTCCTGTTTACACTGATTGCACCCAGCTGTTGCATATCACTCCCTCACTATATAACACTCACTCTTATCCCGTCCCTCTGCCGAGTATTGTTTCAGCATTTATCACTCCCCTAAAGATAGCTACCGTACGGAAAGAGCCCTTGTCCCCCCCCCCCCCCCCCCCCCCCCCCACCCCCCCCCCCCCCCCCCCCAACCCCCATTGCCGTTAGCCCTAGTCATTAGCCTTAGCCTTAGCCTTAGTCATTTGCCTTAGCCTTAGCCCTAGTCATTTGCCTTAGCCCTAGTCATTTGCCTTAGCCTTAGTCTTAGCCTTAGCCTTAGCTGTTTTCTCGGTTTCTGATCTTCTCCTGGTTCCCTGGATTCACCCCTTTTGTCTTGCCCCTTTTTGATTCTGTCTGCCGGTCGTCGACCTGCGCTAGCCCTAGGACTATTCTTGTGTTTTGCCCACCATATACCTGTTTGCCATCATCTGACCCCTGCCTGCTGTATGACCACGTCTCTGTCTTCTCCAATAAAAGCTCTGCGAATGGATCCGCAAGTCTCACGTCTCGTCAGCCCCGTAACAATATTATATAATACTTATTTAATGTTTTAAAACACATTTTTACTAAAACTTTAATTACAAATATTTTAAATTAAAATCATTTTTATAATTTGAAAGGTAAAAAGTATGAAGATCATTCTTTATTTTATGAAGTAAATATTATATATTTTTAAATCTTTTTTTTTCTTTTTTTTCAAATAGCGTTATTGGTCCACGCAGATCATGTTTTACCTTAGAGCCTCTGCGGTGTGTAATAATCTTGGGTTTTGACGGTTTCTTCTGTTAAGAGAAAAAAAATCAATCTGTTATGAAATACATAAATCTGAAAGTATAATGATTCAGAAATAACGAGCTTCATACCGATTTGTACTCGGCAGCTTCATTCTGCTCTTCTTCTTCTTCATCTGGAGCCAAAAACTCATCCGGGCCGTTAATGAGCTTCAACACAATACAGAAAGAATGAATATGATCTGCAGATCTACAAAACAAACACCTGACTCTGACAGTTATCTGAGGGTGAAGATATTCACCTTTGAGCCTCGATTCGTCTCGGAGCTCTTCACGTCATCTCCAGGTTTATCCTGAAATCACAGACACTGAGTTTGTATGTGTCATTTCTTTAATGGTGTAATGGTTAACATGCAAATAACAAACAAACAACACTATAACTAAGCCATTCAGTGATTCTGCTGCTGGACTGGCCATCTCACTGACCAGCTGCGGCTGTAAAACATGCATTATTTCTGCAGTTCTGTGTTTTGATGCTATAAAGAGTTACGAAAGTGTACGGCCCGATGTACGGTGTTGATATAAAGCCATTTTCCATATGGTTTTTCACAGACTTTTAATTAGGCATCGCATTGCTATGGCAACTTATTTCCAGCACAGAATAAAAAAGATAAAAAAGCTAATTGCAACATTTTATTGTACAATTCTGACTTTTTTTCTCAATTGCGACCGTGAGATATAAATGTGTAATTTTGACTTTCTCTTTCGCAATCCTGCAATTCTGAGAAATTTAGCAGCCTTTTGTCTTAGAGCTAAGGAGCGCTGGAAAAAGTACTGGAAACTTTCAAATTAAAACGGTGTACAGGAGATGAATCTGGAGTAAAATAAAATATAATAAAATAAAAATTGGTGTACAGGAGATGAATCTGAAATAAAATAAAATAATAAAAAAGAAATTGGTGTACCCCTGATTAATCGAAAAAAAAACGTTACAAAAAAATAAAAATGGTGTACGGATGATGAATCTGGAGTAAAAATAAAAACGGTGTCAGGAGATGAAGCTGGATTAAAATATAATAAAATAAAAAAAAAATTGGTGTAGAGGAGATGAATCTGAAATAAAATTTAATAAAATAAAATAAATGGTGTACAGGAGATGATCTGAAATAAAATAAAATAAAATAATTAACAAAAAGAAATTGTTTACAGATGGATGAATCTGAAATACTACATAAAATACATATTTTACTTTTTTAATGGTGGTACGGATGATTAATCTTTCTGGCGTAACAATAAAAATAAATGGTGTACGGCGATGAATCTGGAACAATCAATACAATGTAATTAAATAAATAAAATTGGTGTACAGGTGAATGATCCGATACAAATCTAAAATAAATCAAAATTGTGATAGGATATGATCTGAAATAAAATAAAAAAAGAACATAAATATATTATAATAAAACAATGGGTGTAAGCGGAGTGATGACTCGGAGTAAAATATAAACGGGTACATAATAATCTGAAATAAAATAAATTAATAATCAATTACATGACATCCACCTGGTGCACATTAGGCCTCAATTAACTGAACAGTAAATTAAATTAAATTTAAGTTGGAAATATTGCAATGTATATAATAAAATTCTTGTATATGTAGAAATTACATAGATACCTAATTATACATGTATTATAAATTTAAAACTATAATACGCATTTCATTTTTAATAAATAAATTTATAAATAATGAGTATAAAACATTCACAAAAATATTGTATTTATAATACAAATAATTTTACCTTTGAAATTATTACAATTATTGTAATTGTATGATGACTGTAATCGTAATGTTTTACCTTAGAGCCCAATTCTGAGTTTTTACTTTTTCCCGAATTGAGAGTTTTCATACATTATGTTGTGTTTTAGGGTTAAAAGAATTGTTCTTTAACTTAACAGATAATGTCCCGACAGACGATTACCAGCATCTTTTTCATTTGAACTGAATTGAACAGATTTTGAATTGTTCAGATTATTTAGCAGACTTCTCCTTCAGCAAGCGTCATGATTTCTCTTGATTTACCTTTGAGCTCCTCCTGATCAGCAGCGAGTGTCTCAGTTTCCTTCCCAGAGTCTGAAAGATCAGCAAGCACACGTGAAGGAGGACAAGCACACGCTCAGAGTCACGCTGAGGTCGCGGATTCACACCGTACCTGCTTCCCGTTCCTCTTCAGATCAGCGCCTCCATCAGACGCCTCTGTAATCTAGAGCCAGAGGTCAGCCGTGTTAGGAGAGAGATCTTTAGTTAGCTCGTGTGTTCTGGACATTACTATGTGTTTCACAACCTCTTCATCTCAAACACAGCTGAACAAAAGCTCAAAGAAAATACTGACTACATGAATTCATCTGCACTGTGCTGAGGATAAATATGCCCACCAGGTTAATTATTGCCTGCAGAGATGGATGCTATTTTATGTATTTCTTTTAATTACTATAAAATTAAATGTAATGTTTTTACAAACTTTATTTTATTTTTTTGGTTAAATTATTTTGGTCTACATTTGGGAAGTTTGGAACTACATCATTTATTTTTTATTCAATATTTTATAATTTTTAACTATGATTATTATATATATGTAACTTGACCGTTTTAAAAAAAGTTTTTGTTTGTTTGTTAAATGATTTTGGTCTCCATTTGAGAAGTTTTCACTACATCAGTGCTATTTTAGCATTATTTATGTACTATTATAGTTTTTTATTGGATAATATTTATATTTAGATCTATTTTTATATATGTTAGCTTGCAGTTTACATCAGTTTTAAAATGTTACCATTTTGTTTTTACTCATCAAATGATTTATTAATCAATTCGCTCTATTTTATCGATTTTACGATTTCTTCTATTTATTAATTTTTATTACGTTTTTTTGTTCATTATTACTCATCATTTAACATTTGTGCATTCTGTTGCTTGTGTGTCAGGGATTTTAGTTATGGGTTTTTTTCTTAAATTGTTATGGTTATTATCAATAACTAAAACTAAAATGATAAATGTGTTACTTGAATTCAAATAAACATTATATTATCTATAATAGTATATTCAAATATTAACTATAATACTACATTGATAATAACAAAATAACACAGGTTTAAATTCTAGTTTTTATTTGTTTCCCGTTAGTAATTTTAGTGCTTCAAGTTGAGCTAAACAAACATGAGAAATGTTGCCTTGGAATAACTAGTTCACCTAATATTTGCAGTAAATAGTATTTCAGTTAACAACACAGCTTTTTGTCCTCATGCAGACAGAGCTGTGATCTGAAGGAAGGACTCACCCGCACAGAGTCTCTCCGAAGCCTGAGCTTGCCAGCCTGCAACACACACAGAGCATCTCAGTCTTTCTGTGCATCGGTGTGCTGTGCTACAGTTCAGATAATGAGAGAGAACTTACTGGCTTCCATTCTGGAGAAAGTTCTGGACTGTGTTCAGGCCAGTCCTCCACACACCTTTCCTGTAAATCATGTTTGAAGCATGCAGGTGTATGTATAAATAATGCAGAACAACGTAATATGAATCCACATGAGGGTGTTTCTTCCACTACGGGGATTTTTTTATTTTTTTTTACTTACAATAAACCTTTTCCTTGTTACATGAAGGACCAGTTAAAACCTGTCCTGGAGGCTTGTCTCACCTTTATTTTATTTTTTTACTTGTTTTCTTTCTTTTATTTTATTGTTATTTTGTTTTTTATTTTTTGTATTGTACTTCTAGTTTTTTTTTTTTTTTTTTTTTTTTTTTTTTTTTTTTTTTTTTTTTTTTTTTTTTTTTTTTTTTGTTTTTGTTTTGTTTTTGTAATCTAATATTTTTCTTTTATTAATGTCTTTTATTTACAGAATTTCAAGTAAATAATACAAATACTACGGAAACCATATGCTACAAAATGTTTATATCATTTACTTTTATATAAAAAATTTATTAATGTTACTTAATTAAATAAATTAAACACATACTTATTGTATTCAATTTTTAGATATATCTTATTTGATTTTCTGATTAATTAATACTATTATTTACTTATTGTTGTGAATGAACATGGAGTTTTATTTACATAATGCGCAACGTATGCAAAATGTATACAATTCCGGAACCATTTCTAACAATGTTCATATAATTTTTTATCGAATAAAATGTATATGTTTAAGTAATTTAATAAATAAATACACAAATTTTTTTGTATTAAATTATTTAAAATTATTTTACATTTTTTTATTTTTAATTAATTATTTTTTTATAAATGTTCTTTTTTATTTTCAGAATTGTCAAATTATGCAAAATACATACAAATTCTAAGAAAACCATATTCTACAAATGTTTATATCATTATTTTTATATAAATATATGTTTTAAATAAACAAATAAATATTTTGGAGTCAATATTAATTTCTATAATCTTTGGAATACTTCTAGTATTATTATATAATTTTTTTCTGCCCAAACATCTAAAACTTGTAAACATGAGATTGTAAAATGATGATTGAGGAAGAAAAAACTTGACAAAACCAGGCAGCACCCTCAGAAACACAGGGACCGGCTAAAATGCAGCACACAAACCTGACCGATGAGAAGAACGTCCTCATAAACCGGCGGATCGCTCTCCATCGCAGCCGTCGTGATCTGACAGATCATAACAACACGCTTCATCACAGCGTCGAGCACACAGAACAATTCACAAACAGTCTGGAGTCTAATAGCTTAGAGATCAACACACAGACGGCGCGTAATAACACATGAAGACTACACTCACTGTTAGTTCAAACATGCTATAATCACAGAGTGGGGGAAAATACATACAGCGTACATAAAATGCACACGATTTCATCGTGGATTGTGAAAACTGGGTGTTTCATATCAGAATCAGAGATGACTTTTCCTGATTTGTTGTGATTACTGGACAAAGATGAACTATTGGCAAGCTTTTAGAAAGATTCACCTTGATTTGACTATTTGATCAAAAGCACACAGCCTGAGATGAAACACCAGCAGAAAGAAGACAGCTGCTTCAAAGGCAGAGCAAATGACTGACATATTTGGAAAACAAACATCTTTATTCTTTAGAATAATATTTACTGATAGATTGTGCACACAAAGACCAGAAAAGTGCTTAAATAAAACAATAAAAGCAAATATGGTACAGATTTACTTCATGTTGATATTACATTTGGATATTTATAAATTAAAATGTAATTCTGAAATGGATAATTTAAGAAGGCATGAAGGCTAGTACAACTTTAATAATGATTTGTACAATAGTTGATCAAATTAATTATATTTTACCATTCAATGATTTCAATTCACTTATTATTATTATTATTATTATTAAAAAAACATCTGTGTTATTTTATTAGTAGTAGTAGTAGTTTAAAAATATAAATATAAATAATGTATTTGAATTAGAAAAAACAATATATATTTACTTTTTTTGTTACTTGCTTGTCATCCCAGCTTTTCTTATTTCTCTCTGTACTACACCTTTAAGCTTATACAAAATATAGCAACATTAAAAAAATACAACAATACATACTTACTCACTAGATACTGTAAAAATAAAAATAAAAAATGTCTCTACAGTTTGGTTTTGTGTTTTTTAATGCAAATGGACATTATATTGTATCTGCTTTTCCGTGTTTACATGTCATGCTTTTGTAGCAATAAGAAAAGACGAGGTGAAAAGCAAAGAAGAGAGAGAAAGACGAGATGATGAAGTAGTCTGGATCTGATCTGAACACCAGCAGAAGAACGAGTGGCAGCACAAAACTGAAGACAAACATCAGCTAGAGCTCATCTACGAAAGAGATAGCAGAGCTACAGTACCTGAGAGAGAGCAGGAGGCTGGAGGAGGCTCTTCGGGGGTTTACTGCGAGGACCAGCTTTGGGAGGACGCCTCCTGAACATCTACAAGAAGAACATATTATAATAAGGTCTAATAAGCCCTAAAGAGGCCATGACATGATCATGATGAGCGCAGGTCATGTCTTATGTGTCGATGTACACCACCGAGGCAAACGTTTTCTCAACCGGAAGAATCAACCCCCCCCCCCCCCCCCCCCCCAAAAACCCCCCCCCCCCCCCTTCTTCCTGCCTCACCATGATTGCATGTATATTTGGTGCTTAAACATACACAAAATACGTAAAATTGCTGAAATCTTATTATACTTTCTAATACTCTGGTTTTCTGTGTGAATATGTGTTAAACTGTAATTTATTTCTCTGTATTTCCAGCATCATTACTCCGGCTTCAGTTCACCAGATATCTTCAGAATCAGTATTATTATCTGCGTGCTGCTGCAGAACAGTCTGATGTCTTATAATTAATAATCCTATAATAGAATTTTTTTTCAGGTGTTTTGCATGAATGAAAGATCCAAAGATCACATTTACTGAAATAGCTGTCAAGCTTTTGTTAACTTATAAACACTCTCTCACCATTAGCAAAAACCCTTGGACGTACAGTATAATTAAAATGTATTAATAATTAAATAAATTAATGCTTTTATTCAGCATAGAAGCTTTAAATTGTTCAAAAGTGGCAGTAAAGACTTTTAAATTATTACCAAAAATTTATATTTCAAGTAAGTGTTGTTCTTCTGAACTTTCTATTTATCAAAGCTCAGCTGTTTTCTACATAATAAAAATAATTTGAGCAGCAAATCATGTGACACTGAAGAATGGCGTAATGATGCTGAAAATTCAGCTTTGCCCTCAAAGAAATAAATTACATTTTATCAGATTTCACACAGGATACCAGCTGTTTTTAAATTATAATACTCTTCCACAATTTTTACTGTATTTTTTAATACAGTAAATATCTACACGTATAATCAATATTTTGGGTTGGAAGAGAAAAACTGTACATTTTACATGAGTATATGTGAGTCGGGGTTACTATAGTTAACTAACTCTAAAAATGAGCCATACAAAAAAATACCTGAAATAAACTATAACACGAGAGCAACAAACAAAAATACAATCTTTGGTTTGATTTCCAGCGCTAGTCTGCCAAGCAACTTGTCTCCCTTCATTCGTTTATCTTGAAGCACTAAACTAACTAACCACACATAGAAAAAAAGCTATATAGCATAGTGTAAATATTCTAATCATAATAATAATAATAATAATATAATGACCGAATACACACAAACAATTATAATATTTTAACTAAAAGAATCAATAAATTTAAAATAACAAAAAAAATAACAAAAAATATAATAATCAAAATAATAGGATCAATTGAGCACTATTTTGTCCTAGTCGTCTCAATGGCAAAAACGGTCCCAATTTACTTGAATTCAATAGTTTCTCAACGATCCTGAAATAAGACTGATCTGAGCATAAAAGCTCATCTGGTCAACTTTTAGAGTCCCACTAGAATCCAGATGAGCTTCAAATGAACAGAAATGAACTAAAAGCCACACAACTCTCATGTCATAGCCATTTGTTTCTCACCGGATCTCCGTTTGAGATGCTTGTGGAAGGTGTTGCTAAAGCTGACGTCTCTTGAGCGGCTCGGTTTGGCAAAGCAACATGGGACAGTAGATCGTAACTGCTCTTCTGATTGGACTGGACTTCATTCTGAGGGGCAAACAGAGGATCGAACGTCTCGATGTGGGATGAGGATGTCTTGTAAATATGGTCAGATGTCGGGTTGGTATTAGAAACGAGCGGCGAGGTGGACAGTGAAGGAGTCTCGAGGAAACTGGACGCTTCTTGGAAAACACCGGTGGTTGCAGATGGTGGTGGAGAAGCTCGGAAATTCTTCTGTCTGGAGAGGATGAATTCCAGGAGAGGATCACTCTGATTGGACGAAGGCCAGGATTCTGCGTTCTGATTGACTGAGCTGCTGTGCGTCGCACCAGTGCCTGCTTTCTCTTTAAAAGGCTGGAAAATGTCTGTGTCTTCACTCCGTGTGCCTGCCGCTGACGTGCTCTGGAAGCCATTCGCAGTGTCGTCTTTATAAAAATCAGGCGGAGGAAACAAAACCCAGTCCGGAGCTGGAAAAGGATCGTCTGAGAACTCAGGCGTCTGATGAATGCTGCTGCTTTTGGTTAAACTCGTCATGTCTGGCAACACATTGTTCTCCGTTTTCACATCATAGTCCTGCAAATACAAGCAGATTCAACAGAACAGGTGAGGATTTCAATGCCATATGAGCTTTGAGTGGCTTGCTAATAGATCTGAAATAAAACAGCAGTTTTCTAATGTGAATGTGTGAAACTGTAATGTATTTCTGAGATGCACAGCTGTATTTCCAGCATCATTCCTCCAGTCTTCAGTGGCACATGATCTTCAGAAATCAGTATAATATGCTGCTTTGCTGCTCTAGAAACATTGCTGCTCAATATTTCTGCGGAAACTGTGATATATTTAGTTTTTCAGGATTCACAGATGAATAGAAAGTTCAAAAGAACAGCATTTATTTGAAATAGAAATCTTTTGTAACATTATAAATGTCTTCACTTTCACTCTCGATCAATTGAATGCATCTTTTATTAATAAAAGTATTAATTTCTTTACAAATCTTCCTGAGAGGGAAGTTTTGATGGACATTAATACCTGTGGGTTTGAACAGAAAGGATTCCAGGAGGTGCTGCGGATCCCGTTCTAGTGGAGAGCAAGTCAAAGTGAACGAGTTTAGACTGGATCAGAAGAGCAAACACACACACATAGGTTCCTCTTTGGACATTTGAGTGATTATTTGTATATTCTTTCTTGCATCTACAACCCTCCAGGGGTTTTCTTGAGTTGTGTGTAAAAGGAACAGGCTGGACTTTGATATGCAACAAGAGTGAAGTTAATTCTTATTAAATGACTGATCCAGAGCAAGTTAATCAGAGTCTCACCTCCATGATCAGACCCGAGACACCAAACAGCGAATCGCCATCCTGTGAAAAACACAGCAAGGATGGAATAAGGTTCAATTATGTCCAGAACATTAACAAAACAGATAGATTTGATTGCACTTTATCTATTCAGATTCCAATCGCAATACATATCTATTAAAGCACTTACATAAACCAAACTTAACTAGTTTTAATTCTTTTTATAGAAGGGTTTGTTCATATATCATTCAGCCTGGTATAGATATAAAGCATTTTATTCCTAAAAACATGATTAAAATGTATTTGCTTTTCTGTCAGTTGACAGTATATATGCAGTGATAACAAGAGAAAAAAAATGTCAACAAAAACCTGTTTATTTGCATATTTTAACATAACATTTCAGATAAGGTGTAATAATGATAATAATAGCTATTTAAAGCAGTCAGTGAACTGGGGATGTAATATCTATAGTTAAGCTCTTTTACTCTACTCAGCTGCTAGGGTTAGGGTGGTGTCTTGCCTTTAAATGGTGCTCATCGCTTGATCATCGAGAGTTGCAACATCAGGTGTATTTCAGCAATGCATGACCACAGAAAGTCAAAACACGTGACGGCAGCGATGACATACACAAGCCTACACATGTGCACGAGACGTATCTTTTTGTTTATTATAATAGACAAAGATAACCACCAAATGTGGGCTTTATTGTTAATCTTTGTTTGATTATGGGGAAATACCATATACATAAACAGAAATGGGCTAAAGGAAAACCCAACTTTTTGTTATTTCAAATAGACATGAAAAATTATATTGAGTTACTACTTGGGTTGAAAAACAGTAAAGCAAAACGCACTAGGTCTCTTTGTGAAGCTTTTATGTTATTTATATGATAATCTCATACCTGTTCTTTTTTCTGTTTAGTTTTTTTTAATTATATTTTTTATTTATTTTTACCTGTATTATTATTTGTATAATACTGTATATTTTCTATTTTTTTTTGTAGTTTATATTTGTTCAGTACATTTATATTATATGTTGGAAATCAATAAATAAAAAAAATACAAAAATAAAAACATGTGCACGAGATGATGTGTAGCTAGATTTAGCCTTAATAAAGTCTGAGAATGATCAATAGAGTCAGATGCAATAAACAGCATCAGCCCTCACACACACACACACACACACACACCACACCGTCCTTCAGCATCTGCAACGTGTTAGTTCACGAAATATCCTTTATTCAAGCTCATCCTCCGCGCTGTGTTTAGTAAAAGATTGAGTGCTGTAAATTAAAAGAAGCGCGCGCGGTTTGTGTTTTGTTCAGCATTAATGGGCGGCTCGGCGCTTTATCAGTCTTGCTGGTTGAAGCATGTAAATTAAACAAACTTACCATTTCCGCTGAGCGCCTTACAGGAAAACGTGCGGCACGCGAAATAAACTACGTATTCCAACTCTGCTATCGACATAAAGGTAATCCGCTGAATGGGCCGCCGAGACTGTTTTGCAGTCGCGCGTCATGTAACTGAGTCTCGAGTCAGCGCGCCTCGTTCAGCACAATCACACGTGTGGCGATGCGACACTTCATGGTGAACATAACCTGTCCTGGTCCGAGCCATGAGTCCCTGTGTTATCCTTACCCGAACCCGACATTAAAAACACTGCTATAAAGCTATCTAGACTTAATGCAAGACAGCTTTGCGTGTAGGAGACCTGTTCAAAACCAGTGCAAACTGTTTCAGGCACCTTGCCTGATGATGTCCACCCATCACACAAATGCAATATAATCTTCTCTATTTAGTTACCTTAATATTCGCTCAGATTTAGTAGATCTCCAGCGTTGCAGTTCGCAACTTTGTGAATAACCACATTTGTACCAACTCGCAACCTTTGCTACAATTGCTTTGCTAATATTCAGAATCACCAGAAAGTTATCTAATGTTCAATCTAGAATCTCAGCTTAATTCAACTTGCCTTCCAACGCTTGGTTTAGATATTCAATATGTGAACATTTCGTTCCATGCGTTTATTTTTCTTTGACAGCGTAACTGTAGTTTTTGTTATGTTTGTTTTTAAAAACCAACATAATGTGCCACTGTCTCTGCCTAACCACGTTGAGAGGGCGTACACACTCACCTTTCTCATTTCCTAACCCTGGTCCCAACCCTGGTCCTTGAGGCACCCCAACACTGCACAGTTATATGTGTCCTTTCTCTGACACTCCATTTTCAGGTCTTGGAGTCTCTACTAATGAGATGATGACCTGAATCAGGTGTGTTTGATTAAGGAGACATGCAAAACGTGCAGTGTTGAGGTGCCTCAAGGACCAGGGTTGGGAACCACTGGTCTAAACAACTGTCTAAACAATGGTGATGGTTATCATGGCCCTTTGAGCTGGCAGATAAGTTAATGTTGTCCTGCAAGATTCTAACAGTGCTTTCCAAAAGGCATAAATAATACAGATTTAGAACTAAAAAAAAAATATATGGGAAAAGTGCAGTCAATTAGTTGTGGATTTGCAGATATTTTAATATCGAGAACAGCATTATTTATGTCATTTACTCGTGCAATATTGCACCAAATTCATAAAGGACATCATGCAGTTTTAATTATTTATTTATTTTTACTGAATCAAGTATTTCATAAAGTGTATGTTTATCAAGTTTCCCCTGTATATGACATGATTGATCAAAAGGGGGAAATAAAAGAAGAAATTGATCTCAATATAAGTGAAAAGGTCTTTGAAATACATGAACCTACACACTATACAGGCTTATTGTGCTATTAACATTATTCTAGATATTATCATTATTCTAAATTGTAAAAAAACTAAAAAAGGTAAAATTATAATGACAGAATAAAATAAATGGTAAAACATTCATAAGTAATTTCGTAATAATATCCTGAACTTGTTCAATGTCTTTCTGGACAAAATGACTGCAACAGTAATTAATAACTCAACTACTTTCAGATTGTATTTTCTGTCTAAGTGAAGCAATACAAATATGATTTATTCATAGTAAGATGAGCGGTGAGCTAATGGGGGAATTACTGGGGAGTGCAGTGCTATTGTAAATGCAAATTGTTCAAATTAGAAAATTTTACATGAGTGCAATCAGTATATTTCACATATTTCATACTTGCATTTTTAAATGAGATCTTAAATTTAAAATTACCAACCATTTGGGTTTTTTATCGTATAGTATAAAATGACTTGAAATGCCCATTCTTAAAAATAACTATAAAGACTCTTTAAGCTAATCAAATCATCAGCAATCATAAACAGACAGCATAGAATCATTGTCCACATGCCGTTGTGTTACGTTCCTGGCGCTGGAAGATCTGCCCATCAGGCTGCACTCTCCACGTTACGCTGGATCCAGCGTCCATCTGCTGATCTGAGAGGATCTGATTCGTCTGGAGAGCAGATTTCAGCTGTGATTAGTGAACGAGATCAATCTGTCGTCGTTCAGACACATGCAGTATATAAATAACATCTCACCTTCTTCTCTATGGCCTCCATCACTGCAGATTCATTCACATATCCAGCTAAACTCACTGCAAATCTCACCAGCTGTACTTTTGCTCTTTTAGCTTACAGCGACATCAATAAACAAACACAATTAGGAGAACAACATTTGTTGTCATACTAACTTGCACTGCAAACAATGAAATGTGAATTTACAGTATATTCCTGACTGTGAATTGTCATACATTTTAACAGTAATTTATTGTTATGACAAAAAATGAATTTAAAATTATGATTTAATAAAAATATGAATACAGTATTTTACTAAAAGAAAGAACTGTTCTGTGTTTTAAAATGCTATATAGATAGATATACAATAAATTTTTTTTTGTTATATTTATTGATTGAAATTAATATAGTTTTGTGCCCTGTGACATTTACATTTCACCAGGTTAAAATAGTATCTCAAGCTTTATGCTTGATTTATTTGTAACACATTAACCTCAAAACCGTTTCAGCCTTTTCTTTCTACAAATTGTATGGTGTAGCGATATAACAGCACCCAAAATACTATCAAACACTCCAACGCAGCTCCATTCTTCGCGAAAAATGGATAAAAAAGCACACAGGAAACAAAAACCTCGAAAAATGATATACGACCCGCCAAATGCAGGCCAAATCACAGAGATGCCGATTCGCACGGGACTAATATTAGCACAGGACCTCGGTGTCCGGCGAAATATGGTAGGTCTTTTGCGGGGGAATTTTTACTTTACAAATTACAGACATGGCCGATTCGCACGGGATTAAGATCACAGACAACCTCAGCAATTATTACAAATGACTGGAATCCCGTGCGAATAGGGCTTTGGATGAAGAAAAAGTTTAATATCAAATGTGTCAGAGGTAGTAATGCACCAAAATGATTTTATTTCCACAGAAAACCAACATTTTTATTTATTTTTTTTAGCCTGAAAGATTGATTCTGCCATGAGATAACAAATAAAAAGTTAGTTGTGACATTTATCCCCCCTCAGAATTCTTAGTTTATATCTCAGAATTTTGACCAGAGTTTTCTTGTTTAATTCTCATAATTGACTTTTTTTTCTTAATTTTGAGTTTATGTCTTATGTCAGAATTCTAGTTTATATCTCAGAATTTGTATATTGTTTCCTCAGAATTATAGTTTATATCTCAGAATTTTTAATTTTTCTTTCAGAATTCTCAATTTATATCTCCAAATTCTGACTTTTGTTTCGCAATTCTAGTTTACATCTCATAATTCAGATTTTTTTCTCATAATTCCGAGTCAGAAGTCATGTTTGCCATTAACTCAGTGAAGTTTGAGTGCAATCATATGCACAGACTCAAACTGTAGAGATTGATGCATGAACTGATAAAATATTCACCTCCAATGCAATGCAACTCACTTTGGAGAAAAGTATCTGCCAAACACATGAAGGTAAGCGATGCTTACAAATGCAAATCAGCTTAAAAAAAAGTTGGCCTGATGATGAAGCAAATTACTAGGGATGCACCGATACTGGTATCGGTATCGGACCCGATACTGAGCTCCTGTATGTTAAAATGCCCTGATACCAAACACCGATACCACACAGCATGTGATAAGCGCCATATTCAGACAAAGAAACACCGACAACAGAACAACAGACAGCAGAATGGAGTTAAGGATGTTTAAGGAAGTAAAACAATGCACAAGTTACTTAACGGTAGGGAGAGAGAGAGAGAGAGAGAGAGAGAGAGAGATAGAGAGAGAGCGCGCAGTTTTGTTGTGTGATCTTTGAGGTTCACTCACTTAGCACACGCATCATTTGGATTAAAACTAAATCGTAAAAATAAGATCATTTATCGGGGCATTCACTATAAACATCATCTATTTTCAACCTTCGCAACTTACTTTCTGGCGAAAGTGAAACTAACAGCCTGTGTGAAATGCGTGTTTCTGCATTATATGAGTGGCTTTGGAATATAAATTGCAGCACGTTTCAGATGAAAAAACGCGACTTCTATTTCTGAAAATATCACAGTTAGGAGATTTATAACGAGTGGTTCCCTGCATTATTACAGCAAATTGCGTGATTACAGTACTGAGCCGCTGCAATGGAGCAGCTCTAATGCTGTTAAATTAAAGATGATGTACCATAGAGCAAAAAAATGAACAGTGAAAGTAACAAAAACTTGTAAAATAATAAAAACATTTTTTATAAAAAGTAAAATTTTAATGGGCATAATTAAGTGTGAAATGATATACAGAATGATATACAGTCAAATCAAAAATTATTCAGAGACCAGATATAACTTTTGATATTTTTTGACTAGTGGGTGCAGCCTATTTTTTTTATGTAAGTGAGGATAGCAAAATAAATTAAACTGTGACAAATTATACCCAAAATTTCTTCATACGGTGGACTACCAGTAAAATTGATGCAAATTTTGGACCAAAAATTATTCAGACCGAGTCTGGAAAAAACTTGAAGTTGAGTTTGCATGAGCTGATGACGGCATGCCCAGGAGACTACAAGGCTGTTCATTGAGGCTAAGCGTTGCCCCGACTAAGTATTGATACTCTGTGTCATACTGTCATACCCCGTCACGAATCCTGTCCATGGGGCTGTCGCGCTTTCAATCACCACCATAGGTCACCCTTTCCATTTTCATTCACTCTCGCACTACACACTTTTGCATATCATCCCGGACTACATATCCCATCATCCATTGCCCTGATTGCACACAGCACGGATTGCACCAGCTGTACCCTCACATCTTTCAATATATAAACACTCACTCAAACTGCCAACCTTTCAACTGTCCGAGTATTGTTCTGGCATTTTCCTATGTCACTCACCTAGTTAGCAGCATACCGTCCTAATGTCTTGTTTCGTTGCATTCTTGCCTGTCTGTTTCCCGTGTTTCTGATCTGCCTTTTACCTGGATATCTCTCGAGTGCTCGCCGTATTGAAACTGTTTGCCTCCTGGCCTGGACCTTGCCTTGCACTTGATGATCCCTACTTGCCCTTGCCATCTATATACTTTTTGCAGTGTCTGACCTATGCCTGTTATTGACCCCTTCTCAATGAAATAAGCCTTTGCAGAGTATCTCACGCTTCCTGGTGGTCCTCCGTTTACCATATCTCACGCTGTCTATTTTGGTTAAGCGTCTTTGTATCTAATTACATACCTTGCTACATCAAAGTTTCCTACCATTTCAAGCTGAATTTGGTTCTGACAACAGGTAAACTCCTCAGGCTTGTCATAATTGTCTTACCATTGTCTAAACTAGAGCGAAAATACTTTGACAATGGTGAGCAAAATGTTGAAGGTTGTCGGAATAAGCTGTCTGGTTTTGCCGTGTTCTATTTGTACCTGAAAGTTAACACTAACATATCATACTCTTTTGGTTTCTGTACCCAATATTTAAAAAATGTACGAATGCAATAAAAATATTGGTATCGGTACTCGGTATTGGCGAGTACTGGAAAAAGTGGAAAATCCCTACAAATTACATAATTCAGTTCAATCCCATAAAAAAAGTCTTACCATTGTAGGAAAAAGAGGGTTTTTGTTCCTCACAAGATACAGCATGCCAGCTTCCAGTGTTTCTAATCACGCCACACCTTCTCTGAGTCCTGGAGGTCGTTTCTTCTGTTGGCGCCCAATTCTTATAGTCTATGTTCAGATCTTGATAAGACCAGCGCCAAGCAAATACACCATCATACAGTCCCATCCAGGCCCTATTTTGAAATTTCGCGGAAATCGCAATCTCCTGTATCTTATATCGGTCTTCATCGCTTTGAATCGTGGCCAGATCTGTGTGATACTTCTTGCAGTACGATTGGGCTTCGGTCCAGGTCTTTGGGTCTTGGATCAGAGTAAAGTAGCAGAAAGTCTTCGAGAAACATCCTGTCGACAAGCACAGCATTGAAATAAGCAGCAGAACAAATCTGGTTTCATTTAGTTTCTGATCTGTAATTCCAGTGACGGTCAGTTCTGGATGAAAAGCAATCTGATCTTAAATCAGCCCAGATATAATGTGAGGATAGAAAAAAAAAATCATGCTTTGGTAAATCATAATTATGACATAAAAAGGTAAAATTATGACAGTATGACACACTAAGCCATACTTATGACATAAATGTTGAAATGGCTTTGTATGTCATAATAATGACTTTTATGTTAAAAATGTAAACTTTTTTTGTCATAAAAATGATTTACATAAAAAAAAAAATTAATTTGTGGGGAAATTGACTTTCTTACAAATCACATTCAATCCAGTGCATATCATACTTGATATTAAATGGATAAACGTTGAGCAACTAATACTAACTAGTTAGATTCACATTAATTCCGTCACAAACTCACCTAGTAAACAAAGTAGATGAAACATTTTCTGGATCATCTCTGTTGCTCACAGGCTTATTCACTGAAATAAATAAAACATGATGCATAAAACAAAGAAAATAATGATTCAATGATAGCAGGTTTGAACATTTTTGATTGCAATAGGGAAAAAAAGCCTATTCATTTGTATTTTACTTAAAAATTTCACAGATGCATTAATGTCAATGCAACATTATGAAAACTTGAAGTACTCTTATCAGTGCTCCAGACTGAAAAGTCTATTAAAAAAAATAGTCTTTAAGCAATAAGCTATTATAAGATGAATATATTGTTATATTGTATTAAAATATATTTCATGACAATTTATCATTAAACACGTTGTTTATCTGCATTAACAGCAAAGCATCTGTGTTCTTTCAAAGTTTTTACATTCCCTAAACTTGCCTTATTCCTAATATAAATGTTTATTTATTGGTTACCTTTGATGGAAAGCCTCCTCCGGAGCAGAAGATGAGTGTGGAGACAGCAAGACTGATTTCCATTCTGACTTTGCAGCAACATGAGGATCCTTATTCAAATGGCAGAGCATGCAAATAGCTGGTAACTGAGCTCATATGAAAATGGAGCATTTTTACATGCTTGTGTTCTTTCTTCTTTGCAAAAACCACAGAATGAAACTCTAAAGTACAAGCCTGATTACTAGTCCATTCTTTTTTTACATTTTTGTATTACTTTGGCTACTATTTTCACACTTATAACAATGGAGGAAAAATGCTGTAGGATTTACTTTGGAACAATTAGTTAAAAGTGCATTAACAAATGTTAACAAGTACAGCTTTTGATGTTAATAATGCATTAGTAAAGTTTGCAATTAACATTAGCTCAGATTAATAAATGCTGTAGAAGTATTGTTCATGCTTAGTTCATGTTAACTAAAGAAGTTAACTAATGAAACCTTATTGTAAAATGTTACCACTGTTCGTAAAAAAAAATCTTCAAATGATTTTGACAGATAGCTTGTAATGATTAAAAGCTTCACGAATAAAACATTAACAAACATTATATAATGCTTAACGGATCATTAGTTAATGTTTACAAATGTCATTAAATGTCATTCACTCTATCCTGGGTCACTTTTTGTTAATTATAGTCCTAAATATTTTCTTAAATATAGATGTGCTGCGCCTATTTGTTAATGTACTTTTGATTGCTTACAAATGTCATTAAACTTCAGTTCATATATTATAATACTCTTTTATACATCTAAAAATAGTTTATTAGTTAACATTAACACGCACATTATCTCATATTTCTAGATATTAATATATATACTTATGAATCCTGCTGACATAAAATTTATGTAATGTGTTTGTAATGAGTTATGTAATGAAAGTTATTATAAAGTGTGGGGGGGGTTAGCGTTTCGGGGGCAAAGGCAGGTGGCAGTTAGTTTCTGGCTGAGCGTGCCTGGGTCTTTTCATGCTCTGCGAGGTTCTCAATGTGGTGATAAAGAGTCCGGGTCCGTGGATGAAGCAGGGGGTCTCAGTGGTGTGTCCCTGACTCCGGACATATGTGGCATCCTCCCGGGTTGGGGTGAGAAACACAACATGAGGGATGGGGTTGCATGAATTGTATATATTTCTCTTCAACCTGTGGAAGTGGACCATGAACGCGGGTGTGTCAAAAAGGGGTGGGAAGGAAACAACACAAAGCGGCAGCCAGTAGGTACGTAGGGTCAAAAAGGGTATTTAGTCAACGGGGGGTGGCGCACCAATTGGGTGCAAGTTCGCCCACGTGTTGATGTGTGAAGAGGGGAGAGGCCTGTAATATTTCATCAGTGGCGTGTATAGCCTGCTAACGAGGAGAGGCCTGAAGGATGAAAAAAACAAATCCGAAAATCACATGTATGGTGGAGTTTAAAGCATTATTGGTAAATTCCTCGGGGGTAAAATAAGTATGTGTCGGCCCTCACGCCGGTAATCAAGCAAGATTTCTGGCTCTCATCAGACCTTTAGCGTGGTCTTGCTTGATATGAGGCTCCTCTGTCCTCCACTGGTTACCTGTATTAAAGGCATCTGTTTGAACTTGTTGTCAGTATAAAAGACACCTGTCCACACCTCAAACAGTCACACTCCAAACCCCACCATGGCCAAGACCAAAGAGCTGCAAAGGACACCAGAAACAAAATTGTAAACCTGCACCAGGCTGGGAATGGCCGGTGTAATCTCATAGGGGTGAGGCGCACTTGGTGGTAAGAAATCCACTGTGGGAGGGCGAATTATTATAAAATGGAAGACGATCCAAGACCTGGGGTGGCTGAATAGCGTGGGCGGTGGCGCTCTAAATCTGGGGCTCCACGCAAGATCTCATCCTGTGGGGTCAAAATGATCACAAGATCTGTGAGCGAAAATCCCAGAACCACACGGGGGACCTAGTTAATGACCTGCAGAGAGCTGGGACCAAAAAGTAACAAAGGCTACCATCAGTAACACACACTGCGCCGCCAGGGACTCAAGGGTCCTGGCCGTGGGCCAGAGGCTTTTTCCCCCGTGCTCAAGGCCATAGTGGCAGGGTGTTTCCCGAGGCCCCTGGTTTCGTAATTTGCTAGAGAGCATTTGGATGATCCTGAAGAGGATTGGGAGAATTTTCTGGTCTGGGGGGGTCGCGATAAACCAAAAGTAGGAACTTGGGTGGGGGGTTGTGTGGGGGGGGGGGGAAAACGGGGTCAACTAGGTCGTTTTTGGAGGATGAAAGAGGATGTTGTTTGGGTATGTTGTTGCAATCCAAAGAACACCATACCTACGGTCTGAAGCATGGGGTGGAAGACATTCATCGGGGGTGGGGGTGCGTGTGTGTGTGGTTTCTGCAAAGGGACAAGGGGTGGGGTTGCTGACTGTCCGTTGTAAACGAAAGAAGAATGTGGCGCATGTATCGTAGAGTGGTCTTGGTAATTTAAAAAGACCCCTTCGAAATTCAGCAAGGGCATTGAAGAGGGGAAAAGTGTGCGTGGTGGGGGCTGTCACATGACATGATCCCCAACCGGGGCAGGGTGTGGGCTGCCTGCCGCTGTGGGGGGGGGGGGGTGTGAGGGGGGGCACGGCGGTAAGGAGTGGCTGTCGTAAGGAGCATTGCAAGCCTGGGGTGGGGGTGAGTGGCCTAGGGTGTACCAGTCTCAGTCTTCAACCCCGAATAGAAAAAATCTGTAGGATTTGAGTCGGAAGTCTGTTGTGCGCCAGGGCGACATGTGCGCCCAAAACAGGTGTAACTGGCTCTAAGGATATGCTGCCGTAGGATGGATGCCGGAAAGGTATCGCCAACACTGTTGTCGTGGTGTGGGTGTGGAGAAACCGTGGTGTAAGGACTTACGATGAAGAACTTTTGACCTCTGTCCTTTTGTGGTGCTCAACAAAGGTGATATTATAGACAAAGTAGGGGTGGTGGAGAATTGAACTTTTGTTGATGGTGAGCGACAAATACTGTATTTTTGTGCCACCATATTTTGGCATAACTTCTGAAAAATCCCTACAATGGGATTTTCTGGGAGTTTTTTTTCGAATTTTGTCTCTCCGAGTTGAGGTTACCTTATTAATCGACAAGTAAAGGCCGTCCATCGCAGCTGTTGCAGTGGAGATTGCACAATGGTGGCTGACTAATAACTTTTTTTCCCCTGTATATAACGTTAGACATAAGACGGATGATTATATTTTTTAAAGCCTGGAAGGACTATAACGTCAATGTGAAAATTGAATTGGCTTAGTAAATTATATGTACAGAGTTGAGTCACGAGTTAAGTCAGTTCCACTAGGTCACAGCAGCATTCAAATTGGTGCGAAAAAAGATATGCACACAACACGATGATCCATATCATATAACCTTTAAAATGCAGTGGTATTGATTTAAAGGTCCCATATTGTCAAATCTGAAATTTCCTGGCTTTTTTTCACGATAACTTAGGTCTAGGGGCTATTTAACTACCATTTAAGTTTCAAAACAGTCAATCCACAGGCAAATGCACACAGCCTGCATAAAGTAGCTATGATTTTTCATGAACCGTTGTGACTTCCGTAAAAGCTGGCATCAGAACTACACAGTCACCGCCTTCAGTCACCACCCCGAGCACCGCCCACCGTCCCACTCTCCTTTAGCCACACCCCCAGACAACATCACGTCCATGCTATTGCTGGGCAACGACAACACGGAAACATGTCGAAATGGTTAACTTTAACCACGAAACCAGATGCTGTAACGTTACACTCTCACTCAAATGATGGACGATCTGACAGGATTGTTACAATGAGGTGATCACATCTAACGTGTATCGTAAAGACAAACTCACCGTGTCTGTCTAGTCATGATGAAGATGTATATATTTTTCAATTTCAGCAGGCAACTATTTTTTACAGCTACATTATTATTCCAGCCACAATTAATCACAACAATGTATATACAATTACAAATGATTATATATAAATCGTCAGTTTGTTGTTTTACACACATGCACACAGACATTATTTCATGCATGACATAGTCGTGAGATGCAAGAAACATAGACATATGGCAAGAAATCTGTAGACGCACCCATAACAACAAAAGCCAATACTTTATTGAACCTTTTCTGATAAGAATTGTGCGCTGCAAATGCGAGCATTTTTGACGATCGTTTCTGTCCAGTCTGCTCGTTTTATCGCGTTTAACCACAGCTGTCGTCGGTTTTTTATGTCTGGCAGTGGCAGCAGATATGTGATCAAATTTCTAATTTGAGGCTGATCACTAATTCTGGCACCCAGCATCACAACAAGATGATATTTCAAGCTCCTTATGTAGCCTTATGGAATCTGTGCTGGTTTGAATGGGCCGCCTCCAGCTAGCGCTTTGACGTCGCTGACCCTAGTTAGCTGTGGTTGGCCTGGCCGTGCGTCACTCAGAAAACAACAGGCCAATCAGAAGAGAGGCTCATGAATATTAATTAGACAGGCCAAATCGACCTGTTCTCAGCAGAGCTCCTGAGAGAGGAGCTGTAAAAATATATTGAGATGGTTTTTGGTACTTATACTGCAAATATATATTCTTAAGGACATCAAAACCTAAAATAAAACTCCAGAAAGGTGTAAAATATGTGACCTTTAAGAAATCTGATTCTATCAAGATCACACCTTTACATTCCCATTAAAACTCCTATCTAAGTAGGAATCGTGAGTATTTATTTATTCATTCACTATTGGCAAAATGGCACCTATAAAAGCAAACAGATATTTATTTGAAGTTCTAAATCACAAATTACATCGATTTTCCAAACCTGCTGTCCTATGATTTGAAATCAACAAACTTTTGGCGATTGCTAAAAGTTTAGACAATAATTTACATTTATAGTTTTAAATTAGTTGGGTTAAAAATGACTTAGGAATGATACCCTTATAATAAGATTAATGTATAACCGACTGTAAAGTCCACAATCTCTTTTATGACTTGGAAAAACATTTTCAATCTCATGGTTCCGCCAGATGGAGCTATAAAGCAAGAAACAGCTGGATTTTGAGCCGGGCATCAGTTGTGTGTGTCAGCTTTATTTTAAACACTGAATTATTTGAAAGTATTTATTTATTTATTTTGTAATGATCAGATTTGAAGATATTTTTAGCACAAAAAGAAAGGTAAATTTGGTGTAGAAACTATTTTTTACTCAGAATTTGCAAGTAAATGTCAAATTACAAAGAAACGGCAAGTAACACGTTGAAGTAAACATGAAATTGTAAAGTAGAAAGACTGAAATAGTAAAATGTACTTCAGTAGTCTTTGTTTTTATAACTTAAAAAAAAAATCATTTTTACAGTATAGTTCAGTTGGTTGTATGTACTTCGCTGCAGGCAAACATTCATAAACATCATATACACATACGTATTTCCTCTTTAATATTTTAGCCGGGTTACTCTAACCAGTGCCATATCTTCACTGACGACACATTGGGGTATTTTGGAAAGAATCTTGTGTAACTAGTTTACTCTAAAAATATCAGTGACGCACTAGGTTAACTTACTGGACTCAGTAACCATGTTCCTTCAGGCACTAGCAAAAAACAGACAGGTCACATATTTTAAATGATTATATGCTAAAATAGCAATAAATAAATAATGACATCAAAGCCATTGCACTGATGCCTCAGGGTCTTTCAGGAGGAAATCTCTTTCAAACTGGAACTTTCCCTAAAACATGCACAGACAGCTCAGAAGAAAAAAAACCTCAAGAGTCAGAATGTTTCCTTGTAAGAACAGTAAGTGTTTCCTGTAACTCGCAGAGATAGTTTAATGTCACTCGTCCAGTTGCATTTTTCAAAGTTGTTACACAACTAGTCATTTCAGAGTCAGGAAGTCACAGGTACCCCCACAAAACGTATTTATTTATAATAAACCTGCTGCATGCTCCAGCAAGTTCATTGTATCTGAAGGTCTTGACAGCTTTGTAAAACCTTCATTCATTCTTGACCTAATTTTTTTTAACATATGGTGACATACACACAAAGGAAGTCCTATTCAACTAAAAATATCCGGCATCATCATGACAATCACAGATGAATGTATAACTATTATCATAAAGATGAGTGGTGAAGAACAACAACTATTATTGACCCTCATGTTGCTCCAAATCTGGATACTCTTATTTTCTTTGAAACAAAGCATAAACAATTCTTATGTATAGCTCTTCTCTATACAATGACAGCTCAGAGTGAGCATCAAGAATACAAATATAAACTACAGCCACCATATATATTTCAAATGATATAATTATTATATTTCTTGCTTTAATGCAATGAAAAGTTCAGTTGCCGAACATTAAAAAAATGCTGCATGCACAATTTTTTTGGGAGGGACTTCAGCTTGTTAGGCTTGTTAAGTAAACCCGTATTTCCATTAATGCTGACATTTCAGCGAGACAGCTGATGCAGAGGCTGGTGTGTAAGACAATATTTGCATAATTGTGTCTCTTCATTTTTTTAATGGAATAATATTCCTCAAATGGAAGCTTTAACATTTCAATATTGTAATACTTAATAAAGAATTGTACAATTACAAAACATGATATTACTGAAGAAAGTAATGAATTGTTTTGCTGTAAGCAGCCTGCAGAGTGAATTTCTGCGAGGTGAAAACATTTAGTCCAACGATCATCATGAGTTCCAGGTAAGATGAAATTCATGTGCTTTCTACAGGAGGGTAAATTAAAAATAAAATGGGTTCTAAAATGGTGTGTATCTGATACTGAAATTGTCGGGTGCTCTGTTAAAGGCAAAACTTGACAAAGATCAACTAAAGGAATATTTTATTTTATTCGCTACAATGTGTTTTATGGCACCGTCTGATGGACTAAATGGTCTTTGTCCAAAATAGAAAAACATGCTTTGACATATTAGCTTTGTAATACTACTCTCTCATGCCACTGATTATATCACTCATTAAATAAAAAGCAAACAAGTCACTGCCATGCATTCTAAGGTTACCACTGTTCCAAACTAATAAATATATTAAAAACGGAATATATTAAATACAGACTACAGAACACAGAGTTAAAGGGGTCCTATTATGCTCTTTTACAAAGTCTTGATTTTGTTTTGGGGGTGTACTAGAACAGGCTCTCATACTATGTTGTTCGAAAAACACATTATTTTTCACATATTTTACATTATTACAACACCTCTCTCCCCAGTCTGGCATGAACGACTCGTTCCTGTATCAAATGAAGGCCCGCCTTCTGAAATATGAAATGTGCTGTGATTAGTTAGCTGGGCCAGTGTGTGTTGTGATTGGTTAGCTGGGCCAATGTGTGCTGTGAAAATGTCATGGTCGGGAAATGCCATGCCCCTTACCATAGCGAGCTTCAGTGTAAATATTGTGTCAAAATCAAATCAATTTGAGCGTGATTTAAACCCGGATGATTGTAACCACTCTAAGTTCGTCTGCATGCCTTGGGGAAACTAGCGTGTCTCCAACATAGTGATAACACTCGTTGCCTTCTCTAGTGCAGCTCAACCAGGTCTCGTCCCATTCGTCGATATTTGTGATATCACAAATCCCGGAAAATATGCGTTGTAGTCCAAATGAGTCGTTCGTTCTAGTTTTTAAAAAGTGATTTCTGTTAAATAAAATATCCTTCTTTTAAATTGGACTTTGAGCTTTGTAACTTTGCAGATATTTTTAATGCTCAAACAGCAACATTACAGACTAACTAAAGTTGAAAAGATGAAAAAGCATAATAGGACCCCTTTAACATTTTATAACATAATTTTATTAGCAAATCAACTCCAGCACAGCATATTTAGTGAAAATACCTTCTTTGTAATAAATAACACTGAACACATGAATACAAACACTTAATACAAATGAAGAAGTCTTCAGCATAACAGGACAATGTGGTTAAGAAAACTTGCAGAAGCACTATTGACAAAACTCCCATGCATCATATCTGGGACAGAACAGCAGTTACTTTTGTATACTACGAGGTTATTATATACTTTACTAGTATATAAAGAGGCTAATATCAATATAATTTTTTCTTTTTTTTAAGTAGCCTATGAAATATGTAAATATCTCTGTGCAGCTTTTCGTTGCCATGAACTTGACTTGCTTGATATTACAAGACTTATTAAAAGGCAGCAAGCCCATTAAGAGACTGCAAACTAATGACACTACTGTAATTTCATGCTAATTTCATCTCAGAAGTCGATCTAACAGCCTTTACGCATATATGAGATGAGGCAGATAAAAACTCTCCAGTTACTAAATGTAACCTCGGCTGCCTGAGATAACAAGAACGAGCTTGTTTTACAAAATGCTATGGGGAAACTCCTGTTTACTCTGAATACTGAAACATGACTGGTTCACGTTCATGTAGCTGCACGAACAAATGGAATTTCAGCCTGCTGAAAGGGGTGGAGCCGACTGACTATTATAAGTTGATGCTGATTGCCATTTCATTAGAATCATTCAACTGATAGTGACAGTCTTCAACCTGCGTGCAAATTTATAGCATGGCAGTTAATGTAAAAAAAAAAAAAAAAAAAAAAAAAAAAAAAAAAAAAAAAAAAAAAAAAAAAAAAAAAAAAAAAAAAAAAAAAAAAAAAAAAAAAAAAAAAAAAAAAAAAAAAAAAAAAAAAAAAAAAAAAAAAAAAAAAAAAAAAAAAAAAAAAACAAAAAAAAAAAAAAAAAAAAAAAAAAAAAAAAAAAAACATTGCTTCCCGTTATTTCAGGGTACCAAGGTTAGATTTTGTAACTGGAGCATTCCCTTTCGAAAACGGTCTCTCTCGTTGAGTTGGACAATGCTATGGGGAACATATTCGATAGTGCTGTGCTATAAATAAGTACAGAACAAAGCTGCTCTGCGAGCCCAGCCCCGGAGCGCCCATTCTGAGGACTCCTAAGAAGCATGAGCTAATAATGAGACCCAGGCTCTGAGGCCGAGGTATACATAACCAAGACCTTATCCACTCTCAGGGGGATCAGGGGAATTAGGTGGACAAAATCCATGCCTGAAGGGCAGGTACGTCTAGGATATAAAATCTGGTAGATGGCGAAGACCAGCCAGCTGCCACACATATATCACCAATTGAAACTCTGCTGGACCAAGCCCAGGAAGAGGCCATTCCTCTGGTGGAGTGGGTCCTCACTCCGATAGGACACTGTACGTCCACTGAGATGTAAGCCAGGGCTATAGCATCCACTATCCAGCGAGATCTCTGTTTCGTGACTAGAAGCCCTTTAGAGTGGCCTCCGAAGTAAGAAAAATAACTGCTCTGAGTGCCGAAATGAGCCAGAGCACTCGACATACACTGTGAGAGCCCAAATCAGGCAGAGTGATTTGGGACGCTGCTCATCTTCTGAGTTAGGAAGAGCTAGAAAGGTGATGACTTGTGCTCTGAATGGAGTGGAGGGCACCTTGGGCACATAGCCATGTTTTGGTTTGAGGACGACTTTACAGTCTTTAGGCCCGAACTCAAGGCATGAAGTGCTAACTGAAAGCACTTGTAGATTGCACACTCACTTGACTGACGCTAGAGTCAGAAGGAGGGCAATCTTAAGCAACAGTGGTCGTGAGTCAGCTGAGTGAGTCGTGAGTCAGGAACCAAGTCTCGTTGCTCCAGAGTGGGGCCACCTGACTTCTCTGACTGGAGGGAAGGCATACAGGGGGATGCTAGGCCAATCATGGGCCAAAGCATTCGGATCCTTTGAAAAATAAGTTGGGCAATGGGTGTTGTCTTCTGAGGCGAAGATGTCCACATCGGCCTCGCCGAAGATCTCCCAGATCCTCTGAACCATTGGGGTGTAATCTCCATTCTCCCAGAGATACATTGCCCCGGAACAGCATGTCCGCTCCATGGTTCAGTCTGCTTGGCACGTGAACTGCCCTGAGTGAACACAGATTGCAATGTGCCTATATAAGGAGGCATATAATCATCCTGTAGAGAGAGTGTGACCTGAAACTGCCTTGATGATATATAAAGGTTGCCACTGTCATGTTGTTCGAATGTACGAGGACGTGGTGCCCCTTCAAGGCTGGAGGAAGGTTTTTAGTGCCAGAAAAATCGCCATCATCTCAGAGCAGTTGATGTGCAAGTTGGACCAGGAGCTGAATTACAGTCTGCCCTCGTACAGCACTCCTCAACCCGAGTTGGAGGTGTCTGTTGTGACTACATTCCATGACTACTTTCTAAGGTCTGTCCCAATGTAAATCCTGATACAGGTGGAGGGCTTTCCAAGGGGCCACAGCTCTGATGTTTTCGCCTTGAGGTGAAAACATCCCAAGCGCCAAGCGTGGGACGGTGCATGAGCTTTGAGATAATTGAAGTGGCCGCATGTGAAACAGGCCTAGAGGAATCACAGGGGAGGTGGTTGACATGAGGCCAAGTATCCTGTGGAAAACCTTGAGAGGGCAAGAAGCTCCAAATGTGAATGATGCCACTAGCCGCTGAATTATCAGTGAACATTCGGGCGTGAACCTGGCCCACATTTGGACTGAATTGACAACTGTTCCCAGGAAGACAAATAGCTGGCTGGGAGACAGAGAGCTCTAAGCCAAATTGATTTTGAACCAAGGTGCTCCAGGTGGCTGAGCAGCAGCGACCTGTGAGCTAGAAGTTCCTGCTCTGATCTAGATAACACAAGCCAATCATCGAGGTAATTCATAATGCAGATTCCCCATCTGCCTCAGATGGGAAAGAGCTGCATCCATGCACTTCGTGAAAGTGCACAGGGCCAAGGACAGTCTGAAAGGAAGGACCCCCTTGAACGCGAATCTGAAGAACAGTATGTGATGTGGGGCTATCTGGATGTGAAAGTAAGCATCTTTCAGATCCACTGATAAAAACAAGTCCCCTGGACATATTTGCATGAGGATCCGTCTCAAAGTTAACATCATGAACATGCGTCTCATTAGAGCACAGTTCAGGTGTCCGAGGTCAACGATGAGCTTGAGCCAACCGTTTTTCTTAGGAATGAGAAAGTAGTGGCTGTAAAAGCATGCCTCTCTGTTTGCTGGCAAGCAGACTGTACACTTTGGAGTGGAGAACATGAGCATTGTTGCCCTGTAGTGAAGTTTGAATAACACCTCTGAAACAAGGGGGTCTGCGAGTGAACTACAGTGCATAAACCTGTTCTGTGGTCTGCAAAACCCTTCTCTTTATTTACTATGTTGTCAAAGACAGCTGGCTGGAAATAAATAAATTATTATCTGTGATGTCTGTTTATTGATCAGCATTTCTCATTTCCCTCTATTTCTTACAGACAGCCAAGTCTTTCACCATGCAGATCAAATCTGATCGATCAAGGTCCTCCAAAACGATTTTGTCTATACACAGAAAAAAAAGTGTTGGATGATAATGGAAAAGTCCGAAAATGGACTTTTGGGAAAAAAAATTACAGTAAAGAAAATAAAATTGTTCTGCTGGTGGGAGAGACCGGAGTTGGTAAGACGACTCTCATCAACACCATGGTCAACTACTTACTGGGAGTGAAGTTTGAGGAAGAAAAGTGGTATGAAATTACAGAAGAAGCAGCCAGAGATCAATCAGAATCACAAACCTCTGAAATCACCATGTATGAAGTCTTTCCTGAAGAGAGTCCCATATCGCTCACCATCATTGATACTCCAGGCTACGGAGACACTAGAGGACTGGATAAAGATCTGGAAGTTGCTGAGAATTTAGCCACTCTGTTTCAGTGCAATGATGGAGTTTGTGAAGTCGATGCCGTGTGTTTTGTGACTCAAGCATCTAAGAATCGTCTCTCAGACAGACAGCATTACATTATCAGTTCAATTCTGTCTTTGTTTGGAAGAGACATTGTGGACAACATTGTGTTCTTAATCACACACTCTGATAGTCTGCCACCCAAAAATGTAATTGGTGCCATTAATAAAGCTAAAATCCCCTGCAGACGAGACAAACGCGGGCAACCTGTTCATTTCTTATTCAACAACCGGCAGGCTGAAGCTCGTCACACTAAAGAGCGTCACATTCGTGCTCAAAGAGATGCCTGGGAAGACAGCGTGGACGGCATGAAGCATTTTCTTCAGTCACTGGAAGAAAAGAACAGAAAAAGTTTAGAGTTGACTTCAAATGTCCTGATAGAGCGAATTCGATTTGAAGCATCCATCTGCAACTTACAGCTGCGAGTTCAAGAGAAAGAATCGAAAAAGGCTGAAAAACTTCAGATTCAAGAGGCATTGATACAAAACAAGGAAAAGATTGAAGGGTGCAAAAACTTTAGCATTACAATCGAAAAGACTGTCAAAGAGAAGGTGCCCATCGAGAGCAAGTCATGGAAGCACAGGAAGGCAATGACCTGCACCGTCTGTGAGGAAAACTGCCATGAGTTTGACTGCTGGTGGGGTTCAAATCCCAGCAAATGTGAAGTCATGAAAAATGGTTTCTGCACCGTGTGCACAAGGAAGTGTCATCACAGCAAACATGTCAAAGAAAACAAGAAATACGTCATCAGAACCTCAAGCACGATGATGGAATATGACTCTATAAAAAATAAATATGAAAAAGCCCAAGAAGACTCTAGGAGATTTTCAGTCATAATGGATGATATTGACAAAGATTTGAAGGATATTGAGGACCAAAAGTCAAATCTTCTTTCCGAAGCTTATCAGACCATCAAGAATCTGTCTCAGATCGCATTAAAACCAGACTCTGCCTTCACTCTTCAGCATCTCGACTTCTTCATCCCCAGAGTAAAGGAGGCTAGGAAAGGAGAATGGGTCAGAGAGCTTGAAGAAATGAGGAGAAAGGCAGTAACTGATGAAGCCAATAAAGATGCTCTGAGTTATCTTAAAGCTGGTCTGGCAAAACTGTTCCTTGGTAGACAATGAACAATTGTGATTACACTTGTCTTATGTTTTTCTTTACACATTTTTAAGAAATTAAATAATATGATATGATATGATATGTTATGATATGTTATGATATGATAAATGACTTGAACTGGACCAATTGTTGGTTTTCCAAACACAATTTTGTACTGGATTCACAAAGGTTTTGTGGTAGGGGTGGAATTAGCAGCTCAAAATATATTCCAATGCTATATTGTTACTAAAATAGTCATTGTAGACTTACATATTTCTGTCCATTGGATTTTACATAATGTATTCTTTTTAAATTCTCCATAAAATTGTTGTTTAGATTTGGGACGGGGTTAAGTGACCCCCACCCCCCCCCCCCCAACATAAAAGGACCAAAATCCTATAAAACATATCTTCAAGATATAACATAATTGTAGATATTTGACATTTCTATAGCTGCAAATATGTAATAAAGTTTACATTGTAGATTATGTCAGTAAATCCATACTGTGGACTACATTCGAGCATCTAAACGTACAAAAATGTATGTTTTGTACTGGTAAATGTTATATACTAATACATATGTACAAACACCAACACCAGTCTGAATTATAAACTAAAAATGAGAAAAAAAACAAAACAATTGAAAACATTTGTTTTACATTATTTGAAGAAAGTTTTTTTCCCCTCTAGAATAAAGCTGCTTTCTGAACATTAATGAATTAATCTCATGTGATCGTAATCATAATTATTAAACAGTATACTATGTATTTCTTTAGGTGTACATTTAGGGGGTTTTCTCAGTGTAGAAAAAAACAATTATGTTTGTGCACCTTTAAGATACAAAGTTCAGTTATCAAAGATGAGTTTGTTTCCTTATAAGCACAGATAATGTATACTGTAACTTACAGAAATATGTCACTTGTCCAGTTGCATTTTCAGCTTCCAACTAGAAAGACAACATTCAAAGTCGTAGCACAATTTTTTTACTATTTGTTTCAGTAGTCAAGAGTCAGAAAGAGAGTCCCAAGCGGATTTACTAACATAAGCCTATGATATTAAACCTGCGCATGTACTCAAGAAGTTTATTTTAGCCGGAAGTCTTGTGGGACAATTTTCTAGAAGGGAGAACAAACTAATCATTCACCCTTGATCTGATTTTTGTACATCCGGTGACATACGTTCCTGCAGCGAGCCTAAAACTAAACTCAGCATGAAATTTCCACAAAAAATTATGTTCTATGTTCATCAGCATGAAGACGACACAACAATTATTCACCATCATATTGCTCAAACTACCCTAATCTTTCACTTGCAATGCATTACAAAAACCTACAAAGCAATCACAAAATGCAAAAAGCAGATCAAATATGTCACTGTTGCTGTGCTTCTAATAAACAAGGTGTGTGATAAAAGCAAATATTTATAGACCAATAAAAGAAACAAACACATCACACACACACACACACAAATACCACACACATANTTAATATATATATTTCTGGAGATTTAATCAGTAACAACACTGTTGAAGATGGAGCTTGTATGGTAATATTAACACATACAAATATAACTGGTAGCATTATATTTTATTTATTTTAAGTACCAGTTAAGTACTATTTTCACATTCCTAATATGAACATTATTTCAACAAAAATGCAAAAATATCTGTATGCATGATACAAAACATATGGTCAGTGCTTGAATTCATATTCGTTACAGCAGTCCATTAACAGTAGGAATAATTTCTACCAGCATGCAACCATGTGTTTTCCCCAGCATTTTATTCATAATCTATTCAGATACTAGAGTGCACATACAGTGGGCGAAAAAAAGTATTTAGTCAGCACCAATTGTGCAAGTTCTCCACTTTAAAAAGATTGAGAGAGCTTACAGTCATCTAATTTTCATCATAGGTATACCTCAAATATGAGAGACAAAATAAGAAAAAAAAATCCAGAAAATCACATTGTAGGATTTTTAAAGAATTTATTTGCAAATTATGGTGGAAAATAAGTATTTGGTCAATAACAAAATTTCATCTCAATACTTTGTTATATACCCTTTGTTGGCAATGAAAGAGGTCAAACGTTTTCTGTAAGTCTAAACAAGGTTTTCACACGCTGTTGCTGGTATTTTGGCACATTCCTCCATGCAGATCTACTCTAGAGCAGCAATGTTTTGGGGCTGTCGCTGGGCAAAACGGATTTTCAACTCCCTCCAAAGATATTCTATGGGGTTGAGATCTGGAGACTAGCTAGGCCACTCCAGGACCTTGAAATGCTTCTTACGAAGCCACTCCTTCGTTGCCCGGGCGGTGTTTGTTTGGGATCATTGTCATGCTGAAAGACCCAGCCACGTTCATCTTCAATGCCCTTGCTGATGGAAAATCAAAAATCTAAATCTCACGATACATGGCCCCATTCATTCTTCGTTTACACGGATCAGTCGTCCTGATCCCATTGCAGAAAAACAGCCCCAAAGCATGCTGTTTCAACCCCCATGCCTTCACATTGGGTTACGTGTGTTTTTGGAGGCAAGACTACAGCATTCTTGAGTGTCCACAAATACCTCAAACCGGGACAAGTTGAGTTTTTACCAAAAAGTTCTATTTTGGTTTCATCTTGAATATGACATATGACATTCTCCCAATCCTCTTTTGGATCATCCAAATGCTCTCTAGCAAAACTTCAGACGGGCCTGGACATGTAATGGCTTAAGCAGGGGGACACGTCTGGCACTGCAGGATTTTGAGTCCCTGGCGGCGCAGTGTGTACTGATGGTAGCCTTTGTTACTTTGATCCCAGCTCTCTGCAGGTCATTCAATAGGTCCCCCCGTGTGGTTCTGGGATTTTTGCCCACAGTTCTTGTGATCATTTGACCCCACGGGGTGAGATCTTGCGTGGGGCCCCAGATCGAGGGAGATTATCAGTGGTTTTGTATGTCTTCCATTTTCTAATAATTGCTCCCACAGTTGATTTCTTCACACCAAGCTGCTTACCTATTGCAGATTCAGTCTTCCCCGCCTGGTGCAGGTCTACACTTTTGTTTCTGGTGTCCTTTGACAGCACTTTGGTCTTGGCCATGGTGGAGTTTGGAGTGTGGAGTGTGACTGTTTGAGGTGTGGACAGGTGTCTTTTATACTGACAACAAGTTCAAACAGATGCCATTAATACAGGTAACGAGTGGAGGACAGAGGAGCCTCTTAAAGAAGAAGTTACAGGTCTGTGAGAGCCAGAAATCTTGCTTGTTTGTAGGTGACCAAATACTTATGTTACCGAGGAATTTACCAATTAATCTTTAAAAATCCTACAATGTGATTTACTGGATTTTTTTTTCTCATTTTGTCTCATAGTTGAGGTATACCTATGATGGAAAATTACAGGCCTCTCTCATTCTTTTTAAGTGGGGAACTTGCACAATTGGTGGCTGACTAAATACTTTTTTGCCCCACTGTATAGTTGGGAGGGACTTCAGCCAGTTAGACTTGTTAAATTAACCAGCATTTCCGTCGAAGCTGCCATTTCATACAGACACTCGATGCAGAGGCTGGTGTGTAAGAATATTTGTTTATATTTATGTTTCATAGCAAAATTGTGTCTCAAACTATTTGGACATTAAATAATATACTTGAAATAGATGTTTTTGTTAATTATCAAATATAATAGTTTATATACTAAAAACATTACAAAACTTTATCATTACAAAACACGACTTTTTTTTCTGTAAGCAGACTGGAAGGTGAAGGAAAAGCTCTTCTGAGAGGAACACATTTAGTCCAGCGATCATCATGAGTATCACGTGAGTTGAAGTTCACATGCTTTCTAGGAGGGCTAATTGATTACTTGTTTTAAATTTTAGGTAATCACTTGCTAAAATGGTGTGAATATTCTATATTGATACTGAACTATGAAATGATTTTAGGCCCCACTTTATATTAAGCGGCATTAACTACTATGTAATTACATCACAAATTAAGTACAATGTACTTATTGTGTTCATATTGTATTGCAAAATACTTTTGCTTTTGGCTTATTTTTGGAGGTGGGATCTGGTAAGGTTAGGGCAGTTGGTGTATGGGTAGGTTTAAGGGTGGGTTAAGGTGTCAGGGATGGGTCAACAGTGTAATTATAAATGTAATTAAATAAATTATAGAATACGAGTAATTAACTGCTGGTATTTTTAAAATATAAGTACAATGTAAAGACATGTATGTACACAGTAAGTGCATTGTATCAAATTATTAATTTAAATGTAAGTACATATTTGTTAAGTCCACTTAATATAAAGTGGGTCCAATTTTATAACAATCCAACACTCACACACTAATCCTGATCTGGTGATCTATCATTACAAAGACAAAACTAGACAGAAAGGAACTGAATGAGAGTCATTCCATTTGGTGTATTGTTTTATGGCGCCATCTGATGGACTCAATGGTCTTTGGTCACAAAATAGAAAAATGCTTTGATATTATATATAAAGCTACTTTCTCACATCACTAATTATTGTGTCATTAATAATAATAAATAAAAAAAAACAGCAAACATATTGCTACGAATTCTGAGACTGTGAGTAATAATGTATTATATAGTGATTATAGTAGAATAATTAATATATAGTCGATATATATAGGTATATATATATGTAATTATATATATATGATATATATACATATATTAAAAACAGCATATTTGGTTAATTTCAAACAGAGACGCTGCCAGTATTTTGAAAAATAAAGGCTGTTTGGTCCTGAATATGGCAATTAATATTTCGCTACATAAAATAGTACCACAATATTAACAGTTTTGTGAGTTTTTAGCAAGCAGGTCACTCCATTCAGTGTTATTTTAACTCGCTGTCCAGAGGTTTTTTTTTTTTTTTTTTTTTGCTAACTTAAGGAAGCGAACTTAACGAGGTGAATGCAACGTCACATGACATATGTGTTATTCACTTACACCTTTTTAAGCGGTTTACTTACTATCGTTCCATGGTTAAAACACATATTGAGCTATTACATGAAAGCTGATAGGTTGCAGTAAGCTGTTCTGTACATTTGAACTCGCCTTCTGATGTTGAATCAGTAGAAAAGAGGAAGAGATGATGCCGCTTGAACTGAGGACCCTATCCGTCACGTCACAATAAAGAGCGTCAAAACCATGTTTTATTGTTTGCATTGCATGAAAAATTTGATAAATTGTGTTTCTTATCAAAAGTTTCAAAACACAAAGCTCACTGAGATTATTTGTTGTGGGTTGCGCTCCAAATAATGTTAAGTTTTATTTGCGCATGTGCTGAAAACAGCATAGACCGTTAAAACGAAGATCACGTGACAACAACACGGATTGGTTAATGGACCACAGATGCTGAACTCAGAATTAAAAAAAATAAAAAATAGCATAGTAATCAATCTTACTTCCATTATGAAAGCCATGGCAAAAATAGTGAGCGTATAGCCTATTAGTATGATATTTCAAATTCAGCCACAGTCTCAAACGCTTAACTATTGACAGTCCTTAGCTGTGACGTCACATGTGACAAAATATAAGTCTATATTTGTGATCTGTATGTACCTTATATATATATAATGAAAAAAATATGCATTGAGTGGGGGGAAAACACTGGAAATGAGCCCTTTTGCAAATACAACTTGGTGGAAACCTCATCATGTAATGGCAGCATAATGTGAGGGGCCTCATCTGTTTAAAATATTGTTTCTAGGGAATACTTTGTTTATGTTAAAAAAGTATAAAATAAATGTTTACACTACCCATAACCTCACTCAAAAGGTCTGTTTTCTGATGGGCATTTAGTCTTAAATTATTGCTACACAAACATTTTGAGAAATATTTGTCTCCATCTGCATTTTACAGAAGGCCGAAGCTTCCACCACGCAGACCAACTCTGATTCATGAAGGTCCTCCAAAACGATCCCGTCTACATACAGAAAGGAAAGATCTTGATGAGAATGGAAAAGTCCGAAAATGGACTTATGGAGAAAAGGATGACAGTAAACCAAACAAAATTGTTCTTCTGGTGGGAGAAACTGGCGTCGGTAAGACGACTCTCATCAACACCATGGTCAACTACTTACTGGGAGTGAAGTTTGAGGAAGAAAAGTGGTATGAAATTACAGAAGAAGAAGCCAGAGATCAGTCAGAGTCACAAACCTCTGAAATCACCATGTATGAGTTATTTTCTATGAAAAGTCCCATATCGCTCACCATCATTGATACTCCAGGCTACGGAGACACTAGAGGACTGGATAAAGATCTGGAAGTTGCTGAGAATTTATCTGCTTTGTTTCAAAGAAAAGATGGAGTTTGTGAAGTTGATGCCGTGTGTTTTGTGATTGAAGCATCTAAGAATCGTCTCTCAGACAGACAGCATTATATTATCAGTTCAATTCTGTCTTTGTTTGGAAAAGACATTGTGGACAACATTGTGTTCTTAATCACACACTCTGATAGTCTGCCACCCACAAACGTCCTCGGTGCCATTAAAAAAGCTAAAATCCCCTGCAGACGAGACAAAAATGACCAACCTGTTTATTTCTTGTTTAACAACAGACAGACTGAAGGCCGTCACACTAAAGAGCGTCACATTCGCGCTCAAAGAGACGCCTGGGAAGACAGTGTGGAAGACATGAAGCAATTTTTTCAGTCTCTTAATGAAATTAACAGAAGAAGTTTAGAGCTGACTTCAGATGTCTTGATGGAGCGCATTCAGTTTGAAGCATCCATCTGCAACTTACAGCTGCGAGTTCAAGAGAAGGAGCTAAAGATAAACCTGAAAGCGACAAACCACGCACCCAGAGATCCAGGAGAGGGATGCGAATCTGGCGACTGGCTGCGGCAATGATGCAAAACAAGGAAAAGATTGAGGAGTGTAAAAACTTCACCATTAAAGTAAAAAAAACAGTCAAACAGAAGGTTCCCATTGAGAGCAAGTCATGGAAGAACAGGAAGGCGACGACCTGCACCGTCTGTGAGGAAAACTGCCATGAGTTTGACTGCTGGTGGGTTTCTGATCCCAGCAAATGTGAAGTCATGAAAAACGGCTACTGCACCGTGTGCACAGGGAAGTGTCATCACAGCAAACACGTCAAAGAAAACAAGAAATATGCTATGACAATTTCAAACGAGATTCACGCACATGTCGAGGCCAGTTTGACTCGCAAGTCGAAAAAAACGGGAATGATGAAAAAAGACAAGAAGAGTCCAAAATATATTCATTTTTAATGCAACTAGATTGACAAGACTGCACGGTGGGCTGTGCTCACCGGGCCAAGCTTAGACCCCGAGCCATCAGGCACTCTGTCTCATTGATTTCAGACCACCCCCCCCCCGGGAAACCACGATCTGCCTCACTCTTCAGCATCTGGACTTCTTCATCCCCAGAGTGAGGGAGGCTGGGAAAGAAGATTGGTTGCGAGAGCTGGAGGAAATGAGAAGAAAAGCTGTAACTGATGAAGCCAATAAAGGTGCTCTGAGTTATCTGAAAGCTGGTCTGGCAAAACTGTTTATGACTGGGAAATGATTGAATCCAGTACAGTGAACAATGAAAGTAGAAGCCTGCTGCTTACCGTGATAAATCAGTGCTGTTATCTGTGGACAGGTGTATCTACAGAACTTCTATAAACCAGAAGATGCTTTTCCATTTCCTGTTTACATCATAGAGATTTCAGCTTTTTTTTTTTTTTTTTTTAATGTGAAGGGGGGGGGGGGCCCCCCACCCAACAAAAAAAAATGTATACTTTTCTTAAAACATGAAATTGTGCCATCATATTTTGAAACATCATATTTTGTACTATTAGATATAGTGAGTATAGTATTATAGTTTATATTGTTGTATGCTGTGTTACCTTCTTATGGCAATAAAAGAAAAAAAATGAAAAGGTTGTCCTTGAATTGGTTCGTTAACTCTCTCAGTGTGCTATAAAAAGTCATGCTAAATGCAAACTGACATGAACAACTACATACCAGAGAATATGAAGATGCTTTATAAAGTAATAGAATAACCTAAAGTACAATCCTGTACTATTCAGGGGTTGAAGCAAAATAATTATAATTTAAATTACTGTAAACTAATTAAAGGACAGACAGACAGATTCAGTGGTGTAGGCAGAATGGTATTTTTGGTCGGGACTGGGCAAAAGTTAGCGGGCACTATTAACTAACGGACGGAGTCGGACTCAATATTCAGGTCATTTCAATCTTCTTTTCTTTGATCCTATTGAAAAATGAACCGTAGAACACAGTGAAAGACACACATAGTAAAACTACCACGTCCCCGTCACCGATAAGAATGTGCTGCTGGCTGCTGGCCAAATGGGTGCCCTTAGCAGAATTGTATTGTTGTGTCCCTCCCCCAAGTATCATGGAAGTACAAAAAAAGACCCATTATATAGGGGTCAAAATACAACTTTAATACTGTGTAGGTGAAAAGGGAGACATAGCAAGCGTAAAACGAAACAGGGGTAAAAATGCTACTATCCTGCGGGCCCGGGTATTTACAAATTACACTGTAGCTCTACAGCAAAAAAACAAAAAAAAAAAACAACACGCTGGGCAGGCACATCCCGAACAGAGGATATTGGCACACTAAGTGAAGTGTTAATTTACACTATGATAAAAAAAGAGCAGGATTTTCTGCTATTTAGACTTACTTTTTTGCAAATAGTGGCAATTATCTGCACCTCAATATTGTAGTAAATTATAAAACAGTATTCCATAATAATGTATTGAGTGTAATTTATCATTTTAATTCAAATAAAAAAATGGATGCCACCTTATTGGATATAAAGGCCCCTCCCTACAACTACCTTGACGATAGACTTTATTTTCAACTAGTAATTAATTCCTAGGGCACCACAACTCCGGAAAATCACAACGGAGCATGCCGAACCACAACCCACGCCACACTATAGGAAGTTCTGAGGGAGACGAGCCGCCAAATTTATAAATTTAAACACCTGCTTTCCTGGAGCGAAGGCGTCAATAGCTCATCATATGATAATTAAAACTATTAACGATTAAGAACATAATGCAACAGTCCGAAAAGTCTACTACAGGATTTTTTTTTTGACAACGCGGATAGATGCCTCTAATGGGAGGTGGTGCCCTACGCAAACTGAGTACTCTGAATATACGGAAGCGACGGACTGACCTAAACCATATCATCACAAGAAGCCCTCTCTGGAGGAAGTGGTTGCTGCTCATCTGTGCCCGCCATCTGCCCTCGCGTTGAAGGCCCATGCAGCACATCCCTCTAAGCCCTGCAGGACCACCTCGGTTCTCTGCCATAAGACGCTTAGGGCAGAGTAGCTCGACGGCCGGGCCATACAAAGGCAGTTCTCCAGGTGTTTCAAGCCAAGCTTCTCTGCAGCATGGACAAGTCTGTCCAAGAACACCAGGAGGCTTTCAAAGAGCTGTGCGCAGCAACATATCCTGCTCCGCCATGAAAGCAACGGTGCAGGCGATCGGCAAGACCATGGCCAGTTTGGTGGTGCTGGAGACGTTCTCGGCGACAGCGTGAAACCCCCGACTATGGGTGAACTCACTGCGATCAGGGACACTTAGAAAAATGGCCCTCTAGACTCATCAAGTCAGAAAGCAGGGTTATGTCTCGGACCACGCTGTGGAGCGGGGGGGGCGGGAGGTGGCCAGCAGACCGGGCTATGTTTCGGGAGGGGCGGATCAGAAGACGTTGCAGGCACTGCGTCACTTCCTCCCCATGCACTCTGGCCCCACGGCAGCCTGCAAAGCCGGTGCAGCCTCAGCCCTAATGCAAATCTGAGCCTGGGCTGCAACAGCACTCCCGGATGGCAAAACGCTTCCCCTTTCCGAAGCATCAAGGTCCCTGCTCACGAGTTGTGCTGGACCCCGAGCTGCCTAAGCAGTCCTGATGCGCTAGAGAGGAAGAGGAGGGGCTCTGTTCTGGCCTCGGCCGGAACGTCCCACAAAACAGTTCGCTTTCATTCTCCATCCCTCCGAGCACCTCTGAGCAATGGAGTTTGATTTCCAGCGGGTCATGTCCTGCAGCTGCTCTTCACTCTCTCTCTCACACTCACGTGAATGCAAGTTCCCCGTCTTTCTTGGCGAGCTCTCATTCGAAAAAATAAACCCTCTCGCCTCCCATTTCACGACTCTGGCAGCCATTCCGGGAGTGTCAAGTTGGCTTTTAAAAGCAATTCGACGAGGTTACTCGCTCCAGTTCGCTCGCAGGCCATCCACTGCAAAGCACTCGTTCTCGACAGGCTGAGTTATCAGATGTGGCTTGCAAAGGCACGCATGTGGAAATACTCGTTCCAAAGAAAGATGGCGGGCTCAGACCCATTCTGGATCTCGCTTATGCGCCGGTCATTCAAGATGTTAACTATAAATCAGATCCTCGTGATCATTTGCCCCAAGGACTGGTTTTTGACTGTGGATCTGAAAGATGCGTACTTTCACATCCAGATAGCACCACATCACAGACACTTTCTTGCAGATTTCGCCCATTCGGGAAGGGGTAGTGACTATCAGTATACAGTTGTTAGCGAAGTACAAGCGAGGCGAAAAGGGAACTCGGAAATAAGTAACTCTCATAATAGTTATAATAATTATAAATTTCGATCCGCTGTAATATTTACTTGACCTCTCCGGGTCAAAACTGCTTCATTACACACTACGAAACGTATAATTTCTGGTTAAGGAAAATAAGCTTTCTTACTGTACAGTACGTACTCTCGAGCATGTAGCAATAACGCGATGATGACATGATTAGGGAACTGCACAACGTCAGAAGTTCATGAACAAAGACACCTCAAGTGTGATTACAAGTAAGACTTTATTAACTACTAAACACTTAAACAAGTCTAACTCACATACCACAACACACACACCACCACACACACATGCATACAGTTGGTATAGGAAATGGGTTAAAGCTTAAGCAGTAAAGAGAATAGAAATAAAAACATGAAGCTATGGTACAATTTGATAATCAGCAGATCTACGGCCTGAAGGAAACATCAGTTTCTTAGATCAAACACACCTTTGTAAAAAAAGTGTGCAAATTATACCTATTGTATCAATTAATAAGACTAAGTTTGATACTTGCACGTCTCGTCTGTTTGAAAGAAAGGCTTGATGCAGTCCAATGGTTCAAGTTGATCTTTGTTGAAGTTGGTTGATGAAGAAGAACCAGTTTGAGTCAGAGAATCTAGGTGAATGGAAAAGTCAAGGCCAAAGCCTGGCACAAACTTAGCGGGTTGCAGACTGAGAAATGCGTTATAGCTCATATCCTCATCTTCGGATTTCACTAAACCGATACGCCAGATGAAGTGGTCAATGATGTGAGGCGAGATTTTAAGGTTCACTGAGAAGATGTCACGCCTCTCAGTGTGTGGGCCGCTGGTCCAATGCTGAACAGACCTGCAATCCCACAGCAGGCTCGTTATGTTTGAGGGTTTTTGATGGTTGGCTATAGTTTACTGGAGGGTTTTACGAACCTTTGTGTTTTTGTATTTTTTGGGCTTAGTGGTCATTGGTCATAAGGGAATTCTGAGTGTGGGTGCGAAAGCTTTTTTTACTAAATGTTATGATTCGAAGGACTAATACGTTGCATAGGTTTTTTTTTTTTATTGATTAATCATTTGTTTTATAATATATACTCTATAGATCAGCGAATACGATCATAGAGACTCAAAACATGATATATGAGTACAAGGGAACATGAATGTTAGGGGTGCTTGTTATGGCATATTTATTTGCATGCATGTTAAAGAGTCTACAATGGTTTGCAACAGAAATATACAAGACAGCAATAATAGTACCAATGAACTGAGGATATGTTGTGTGTCCATTCCCAGAAAGGTGTCTTTGAATTAATAGAAGTGAAGGAGTCACATGGTTAAAGGATGGGCATGGGGGGGGTTGTTCCCTAAGGGTAAATGAAGGAGTGAGTTTCCTGCCCGCATTCCTTGGGCATAAAACCAGTGATATCAGCCATGTTGCATGGAACCAGAGGACTTTCTTTTAGCCTTTATGAGGTTATGCGCATGTCGGGGGAAGGGTGTCCATAGACCTCATAGGCGTTGTTAACCTAGGGGGGTTACAGAGTATTTGTTAAATATAACACAAAAATATATATTGTGTGTCTGATTGGTCCAGATGCTACACAGTCCTTCCGTTTGGACTGTCTCTGGCCCCGCGCACTTTCACGAAGTGCATAGACGCGGCTCTTTCTCCTCTGAGACAGATGGGAATCTGTGTTTTGAACTACCTCGACGATTGGCTGGTTCTAGCCAGGTCAGAACGGAAATTGGCTGCTCACAGAGAGCTGTTACTCAGCCACTTGAGCTGTGTCCCAAACTGAAGTGCGTGGACTCCAGAGTGCGCATTTGAAGTGCGATTGCATCACAGTGGCACGACGAAAGGCTGCCCGAAACTGAAGTGTGCGGACTCCAGAGTGCACATTTGAAGTGCGATTGCGTCACAGCATCACGACGTAAGCTGTCCCAATTCAGGATGTACCCTCCGAAGACTGCATTCCAAGGCTGATTGCGTCACCGCGGCACGACGAAGGCTGACATAATTCGAAAGCGATGTCAAATGCACCCTCCTTTTTCCCAGGAAAATGAAGTGTACATCTGATGGACACTTTGCACCCTACCATATCCCAGAATCACTTGCGCCCAGATGACGACGTTGTTTATATTCGAAGAACATGGAGGATGAGAGTTCTGCGGGGGAATTCACATTGAAATGTAAGTATTGTGTTTTAATTTACTCAAATACCTAACGAAACAAGTGTTAAAAGCCAGGTTTTTTTTACAAAAACAAAGCCCACAAACAATACGACAACCACTATATGAGGCAATAGTCTTTCTTTTGTTGTGTTTTTATAGTGCTGTCATGCAAGATATGTCTACAAATGTTTTAACCAAACTTAAGCACTTCAGTATTTTGTATGCATGTCCTGCTGTGTCTTATTTTATAAGATTAAGATTGCAGTACAAACCGGTCTTTATATTTTTCATAAGTGTTAAAATGAGCCTGCTATGGAAAGACTTAAACAATAAAAAGTAAGCAAGTTAATAGTCAAATTTTTGCTGAAATTCATTGTGTGGTTGTTGTTGTTAACATGCATGGTTTATTTGCTCTGCCTTAGGATTGCAAGTGTCCTGGGACAGGTGAGGGAGTGAGTGAGTGGAAGCTGGTGGAGCTACTCGGGGAGGATATCAAACTCCAGAGAGAGAAAGAGGAGAGAAGAGCACAGGAGAGAGAGACAGAGGAGAGGAGAGGAGACTGTTTTCTCTTCTTGAGAGAATGCGTAACAAATACATTATTTATTAGCCAATTATCCGATTGCAGCGGATACTAAGAGGCCCGAGGCCAAGCAGTGGGAAAAATGGGTACATTACAATTTTTCCAATATCTTTTTTAAAATGTCGCATTGTCAATGAAACAACCTAATTTCTGTAATTTATTTTTGTGATGCAAGTTAAAAATAAAAAAACGAAAAAGTTGTATACATTATTCATTTTTGTTGTGTAATTTATTTGTAAATGAGCCTGAGTACTTTCTGTATATTTTGTATTTTTGTTTTGCATATTCACATGTGTAAATAAAATAATTATGTACATTGTTAATTTTTTTAATGCAGCTTATAATTTTTCACAAAACATTCTTCTATATGTTTATTTTTTATCCTGTAAATAATTTTTTTACACATTAAAACAAATTGTTCTATACATTACTGAAAGTACTTTTTTACAACTATTTACAACAGTTAGCCCCCATTGAGAAAAAACATCAGTTCTGAGCCCAGCCCTGCCTCCATGTGTTTTGGGGTCTTCAGGAGGTGAATCTCTTGGTGAATGGCCAGCACCTCCTCACATGAAATCACGCAAAGGATTTGCAAGAGGAATACACAAATAATGCGCGTGACAGTGGGAATCGTGGGCAAGCAGTGGCACATAGTCAAGATCTCTGGAGAAAACGACAGACTCTGTTGCTGTCATCACTGGCCGAGGCAGAAGACGAACTCACCCAGGGGAGCCTTCTGGATTGGGACCCATTCACTGGCCACTTCACTTCTCACGAACGAGACAGCAGCACTGTAAGGGCCTCCTGCCTCAGCCAAAAACTGTAAAACCTGCCAGCGCTGGCACATTCCGCTTTATCCTGCCAGTACAGCGTTGGTATTGATTATAAGGAAAGGATAACGAAGGCAAAGAGAAACTGGATTTATTTCTGAGGCATGAAAACTTACTAATCGTAGAAGAAATATGACGTACTTTAATAAACTACTTTTAGTACACTACTCCTACCAAATGGGTTTTTTTTTTTTTTTTGTAAAAACATCTAGTCAATATAACCTAGCTCTAAAGGCGAATGTTCACTCAAAACGGAAAATTCAAAGCATGGAGCAAATGGAGGGTGCCCACACCAATAACAATACATATTGCCCAGAATTTTAATTTTTTTGGACTGAACATCCTTTAAGTTTAAAATAATCTTGCAATACTCTTAATATACTTAAGGTATTGAGAGTAAAACTAAAGATATTCAGTATTGTTCTGAAAAAAGTATTCGTCAGGATGGTTTTGCATTCACTTAATTACTGCAGACACTATGTGTATGTTCATTTGTTCTCCAGTTCTGAATAGTGTTCAAAGTTATTAAATTAAAGTTGCCTCGAAAATATAACATGTTGGGTTACGTGTTATTCCGAGAAACAAACCAAAGAATGCATCAGGTTGTAACAATACCATAGTTTGTAGTGTTGCGTCCTGTGAGGATAAAAAAGAAAAACTAGACTCAGATTTGTACGAGAAGTACTTACACGATGTAACTCACCGGTAAAGTCCACCTCTATGATATGTGAAAAAGAGATAAGTATATCAACTCACACAAGGCTGCATCTGAGAGAGGACGTTCAGAGCCAAAGTATGAGCCATACAGAGCATCTGCTCAAGATCTGGGAAGGTCCCCACGGACATGAAGTCTGATACATATAGGGTCTATGGTTTTTTATTACCGATTTATTTTTATTTATATGCCTTAAAAAAATATGGGTGTTGCAAATCGGTCGTCTGCCTCTATATGATCACCACCCGCCAATTTGTGTGAGACAATAAACCTATATAAAAGCGCACCTTTGTAGACTCTCAGTCAGCATTTGAAACTGCTAGGCTGTGTGGGATTTTGATCAAGCGATTGTCACCAATCATTGACATGATCACAAGTTAAGCTCCAAGCCAATTCCAAACAATCCGCATGTAAAGTTTGTAAATCCGAACCCATAAAAGGACCGCGAGCAAACCAGTTGCAAGTACCTGGCCTCGGTTTGGCTAAACCTGAAAGGTACATCACGTCTCCTACCATATGACGCAAAAACATTAAAAGAGAAGAAAATCTGGCTCCACCTACCTGGTCGAGGGAATTGTCCCTCTCGTCAGCTATCCCTCTCACACCGGTGCTGATGACGACAGCGCTCCTAAGGGAGGGGAAACTGATGGTGTCAGCAATTAGGACAATCATGACCGACGCGGATGCGTGCCAGTCATACTCATGCACTCATTCTGAGACATGGCCTTCGAAACACGCCGACACCAATAGTGGCACACTCTAATTTGGGAAACCAGCTTGGGAGCGCCATTGAGGGAGCTTGATCATCAACCCCCCCGGGCAAATTAGAGACCGGAGATGGTTATCACACACACCCGACCAGGGGGGCCCAACAAGACGCAGTTCGAGTTACTTCCGGGACAGCGACTGCTGTGCGGGTTATTTTTGGGGAATGATTTAGACATCCGCCAAATGCGGGCATGGAGATACGCGGAACGATGGTCAATGATATTCAGCGAGTGTTGCCTTCAACAAACCGAGGGAAATGACACGCCACTAAAGGTTTTCAAGAGGTGTCTTGGCCTATGGTGGTCCAGCGCCCTGTGATTCCTCCTTCAGTTTGCTCAAGCCCCGCAATTCAACCCACCCAGTGCAATGGTGCGGGTTCCTGTCAGGGTAGACCGAACCGGCCTGTTCCAACGAGGAGCAAGGAACCAGATCTGAATGCGGGTTGGCATCTGGGCCCTCGAAGCAAGTCAGATAGACAGGTTAGTCACGGAGGGTCTTTTCAGGTTGGGGCGCCCTTTGGAGGGCAATCCGGCCTGTCTTCGGCTTCATGGCAGCCCCAGAGAAACGCCTGTTCATATCAACTGCAGGCGTGATATGGAGATTTCTTAGCCTGGAAAACCTTCCATTCCAGCCTTGAAAGGGCGCCCCGTCTTAGTCCCGGTCGGACAGCATGACGGTGGGGCTTATATCAATCACCAAGGGGTCTTCCGGTTGGACAAAATCATTGAAGGCGATGGGCGTGTCACCTCCTCTTTTGGGCAAAGAAAAAAACTCCCCCTAGCAAGGGCGGTTCTTGTCAAAAATATTGGGTGTTATATTAGATAGGAATCTTTCTTTTGAATCATCTCTACATGTTAAATAAACAGCAGTATTCAATCTTAGAAACATTGCCAAGTTACGAAAATATGTTACCTGTTTCGGATGCAGAAAAGCTAGTTCAGCATGCATGACCTATAGACTGGACTACTGTAATGCACTGCAAGCTGGTTGTCCTGCATCTTCAATAAAAAAGCTACAGGTGGTCCAAAGGAAAGAAGAGCAGCTAGGTCTTACAAGAGTCAGAAGAAAAACTATGATAATTAGGACCCGCCCCTTGCTTTTCATAAGGTCTCGATTGCATGGCTACCTAATTAAGTTCCGTTATTATCCAGGTACAAAATACTGATGATAATTGTCCTATGACAGGCCCCTAATGGGTTACTTGACCTTTAGCGCGTATCCATGAAACCTACGTTCTATCTAGCCACAATGAGCACATCAGATCCACGCTACCTATCAGCTGCAAAACTTGGACTTTTCGGTAGTACCGAGGAATCTAATCGATAAAGAAAAGCAGGACCGGACTGGCATGTGCTGGATAGCCCACCGGGCCCGAAACGCACAGGCTCAGGCTCTCCCACAAGTGGCGCAATCTCAGAAGGTGGTCGCAGCAGTAAATATTAGCAGAAGAAAAAATGGGTGGAACTGGCGTGAGCCTTGTACACGGGGGTCAGAGCTCGAGAAGATTGACGGCCGTCTCAGAATGGGGCTTGTTCCCACAGAGGGACAGGGCTGGAATTCAAGCGGAGGAGGTTTGGAAATACTGGGGGGAAGTTTTATGGACCCTTTCTGTGAGTGGTAGACATGGTAATTGGCAATATGAAGGCACTCGTTTGCGGTGGTTGATGCCATAAATTACCTCCAAAAGATTCTCTAGAACAATAATTTTGCCTATGTACAACATAAATATACACTCTCGTTGAGTATCAAGCAGAGACAAAGTCAAAGAGGGACACAAACAATGTCGGTATAGATGGGAATGGGGGCGGTTATATTAACTAGTGATTGTATAATAAGCATGAGAAAACCAGGGTATTACAATACAAAAGACACTAGACCAAGACACAGACAACATACACAATGACCTGAAGTATACGTGTGTTCATTCAAAGAAAGGTTTTCATATTAATTAATTAGAGAAGAGTCCATTCTTACTGTGCATTGTGTCGGTTGTAGAGGACTGGCTCTGCACCTGCATACTTTGAGCAATAAAACTCGATGTTATAGATGTTGGTCTTTGGGTTTGCCATGGAACCAAGGCCTGTTTTGCACCTTTTGAAGGTGTCAGGTTTGCACTTTCGGGGGAAGGGGCCAGAGACCATAAGTTGGCCATTTGGTAGGTGAGGGGGCTCTGGAGTATAGTATGTATTTGTTAAATATAACAATATTTGTGTGTAGGATGGTTCAAAGGATACAGCGAGATGCATATGGCCGACGATCGGCCCAGTGCTCGTATACGATTTCCTGCGATCACCTGATTCCTCAGCGTCACTAAGGAGGGTCAGGGAGACCAAGTGTAGCTCTAGTGGCACGCGCTGGAGGAACAGCTTCGTTCACAGGAGCAAAGGTCATGATTTGGCATCCCCGGCCAGAGCTGTGGAGCCTTCATGTATGGTGCCTCGACGGGAGCTTAATCAGCCCCCATTGAGAGTAAACAATACCATTTTGGAGGCGAGAGCGCCATCTACAAGATGGCTTTACAGCCAAAAATGGTCGGTCTTCCTTATCTGGTGTTCTGCACGAGGTTTGGACCCGATATCATGTGATGTGTCCCACGTGCTAACCTTTCTACAAGAGATGCTGGATAAGGCGCGCACCCCTTCCACACTCAAAGTGTATGTGGCAGCCATCGCAGCGAATCATTCTCTCGTGGCTGGCCAGTCAATCGGCAGAAAC